>JBBMJZ010411318.1:0-12344 GCA_037833815.1 Zingiber zerumbet
AGATGATGTTGATACACCCGATCGACTTCTTTGCGCCATTATGAGACGAGATGATTTACGTAAACCCTAGAACCCTTCACTGGTGCCTCGCAAACAGACGTGGTTTTAAGCACCGAAATGCTTGATGCCGGATTGAGAAACACTCGAGATCACTAAACTAGGGTTTGCAAAAAGTGAAGATTTCTCCACAGATTTGGAGCTGCACTCAAGATTTACGTAGGAGGGACGGGACGTAGACAAATGAACGAAGCTTTTTTTATAAAATCAAATGTATTCAAAAAGTGGTTCGGATGCCTGGGGAATTGACGACGGACCAGAGACGATTGGCGGGAGGGTTATATTGGGTATTACACTTCATTTACATGCGTCTTTTGGTAAATACAAAAGGATGATGCGCCTTTTGGTAGATACAATATCAAAGGTACGTGTTTTGGTAAATTGCCGTTAATTAAAGGTCCAATAAATCAACTTGATGTGACAGTAGATCACTCCAAGTCAACGTAACGAAAATATAAAGCACATAAAAAAATATCAACTCGTATATTGTTTCAATATTAATCAGATAGTTGATGATGGAAATAAATAATACTAATCCTAATTAATTCGAGATGATAATAATTAGTGCTAGATAATTGAATGATTCTGTCTAGAATCTGAGTTAGATGAAGGTTGGTGGAGATTGTGCTGGCGTTGATGGAGAGGCGACTTTAACACACCTAGCGTATGAACCCTCACATGGAACTCTAGGACAGTGGTGAAGAAACTGGCGGTATTTAGGCTCTACGCACACTCAGACAAGCACACGGAGCGTTATAGACCAGAAACCAGAGAAAAAGTCCCTCGTGCAGACCCTCCGACTCTCAAATCAAGTACTTTTTCCCCAAAAGAATAGTATACGAAGGAAAAAAGAACCGTAAAAGACGTGTGCGAATGTGCGCATATCTGGCTAAGGAAAAGGACCTCTCTTTTTATATAACATTGTATACCTTCAGAACCTGCATGTTGTTAGAGGATCTCGGGTGTCAAGGCCTATCGGGTGAGAGAGGATGTACGGTGACCTCTTATTGGTGGAAGAAAGATTTCATTCGCAGGTGATAATAGACCACTAAAATATTCCCTGACGTATGACAGTTATTCCCTGACAGGAGGTTACGATTCCCTGACACTGTTGTCACCTAGTGCTTTCTGCCCTGCCCGAGTGTAGCTGCAGATAGCTCGGGCTGATTGTTCAGATGTACCGCCCGACTTGAGTCTTGATGAGGAGGATGAGTTGTAGCGAGGAATTCATCTTTCACGCCTTGATCGCTAAAGAGTCAGTCGAGAGTTACCTTAATGAAAGTACCAAGCATGATTGCACGACCCGAGCTGGGGAAGTTCGATAAGTCGCGGACAGGTCAGGAAGAGTACGAGCCCCATCTTATGTCTCAGATCTGGGGGACCCGCCTTGCCTGTGTCCGACCAAGAATTATACGGCTGACGACGTGAAGCGGTCTGACTCCCTCTTTCTCCTAACTGTTAACTGTCACATCCCCTTGACTTCTGACCGTCACGCTTCCTTAACTTTTGACTATATTTAACTACCACCTACCCTTAACTTTTGACTACTTAACTTTATAAGGTCCCACCTTTATGTACAGTATAATTCAGCATTGTGGATATCCCATCCATTTGAATCTGATTTGCAAATTAAAAATTCGATCTACTTTTAATACGCAAGTACTTATGAATATTTAAATAAATTCAAGAAGTAAACATTTAATAAGTACTTATTTCATAAATGCTACAAATGTTATTGGTCCTTATGATTAAATCTAGGTATATATCCATGTATATTTACTCATTTTTAAAATTTTAATATCTTTATGGATATCGTGGACCCAATCAACTTTGTCTGACTGGCCATTATTGTTGTTGTCGTCTTTGAATTGGTCTCGTTAACCTTACCACATTAATTGCTTGTGGCCCATATGACTGCAACCCCTCATCTTGCTCTTCTTACTCTGCGTTTGCAACTACTAACTTGATTGACCTTTGCGAATTGCACCTTAATCATTGTCACACCAACGGTCTACCTCAATTATCATCAATTGGCCTTTCTTCTCCCTTCACACTCAAGCATTGCACCGCGAGCTCTCCAATCCTTTCAATAAGCTTTGTGTCTCCTTCACTTGTCATTTGATTGTCCAAGGTTTCCTCAAGTCGATCCTCCTTCATGGACAAAATGAAACTAGATGCAAGACTCATTCTTCATATTCTTCAAAATAAATTTCATTTTTTAGGTGTCTCTAATTCTATGAGCACTATATGAAGGAAGAAGAAGGGCAAGGAACTAAAGCAAGGAATTTAAGGGAAAGAGAAGATTATGAAGCAAATAGGATTTCTTTGTATTGGACTTCTTGTTGCAATACATTATGACAAACTTAACACTTCATCCATATTTATACATTTTGGATGACATAAAAATCAACAAGACATTAACAACATTAAATGCATTCATGAATCCATGAAGAGGTACAGTGAATCTATGAATAGGTACTTGAGATGAAATTGAACTTTACTTCTTGTAAAAGTAGAAGAGACATTTGAAATCAATTTGTAATTTGATTCTTAAATTTGATTTAACTCAACAATGTCTCTCGTAAACCAAATATGCTTCTTACTCTTAGAACTGCAAGATTCTTTGAAAATATAGATCCTCCAAGCAGCTTTGTAAAATATCAGCAAGTTGTTCATTGTTAGGATAGTACTCTAGGTTGATTTCACCTTCATTAATAAGTTCTCTTAGGACATGAAATCGCAAGCGGATTTGTTCTTCCATACAGTACTAGATCCTTTTATACAAAAATTGTAAAATAGTTATCACAATATAATATTGTTGGATTATTTTGCTTGCATTTGAGACTTTCATAAATTCCCCGTAACCATAAAGTTTGACACCCTACTAAAGAAGTTGCTATGTATTTAGCTTTGGTAGTTGAAAGTGCTACAATTTGTTGCTTCTTTGAACACCAAGAGATTGTTCCACTGGCAACGTTGAAAACATAATCAGAAGTACTATGAGAATCATCAATACTTCCTCCAAGATCACTATTGTATACATAATATCGGGTCTCGTGGTAGTGAGGTACATCAAGTTCCCAACTAGGCTTCAAAATATCGTTGGATTCACCATCTTTCCTCACTATTCTTAGCTTCAAACCCATGATGCACGGACTTGGCACTAGATTTGCATTTTCCATCTTGAACCTCTTAAGAATTTGAGTTGCATAGTGTCCTTATGAGATAAAAATTCCTTCTCCTGATTATTGGACATTAATGCCTATAAAAAAATGCAACTCATCTAAATCTGTCATTTTGAACGCACTCGTCATAGAATTCTTGAAATCTATCAATATCTGTATATTATATCTAATGAAAATAAGGTCATCCACATAAAAACTCACAAGTACAATATCACCTTCAGAATCTTTTTTTTTTTGATATAAAGAGTATGCTCAAAAGGACATCTTTCAAAACTTATTTGATAAAATAATCATTAATTTAGTCATACCATGCATGAGGTGATTGCTTCAACCTATATAATGTCTTTCTGAGCTTATATACTTTATCTTCTTCACCAATTTTCACAAAACATTGTGGTTGTTCAAGATAAATTTCTTCATGAAGAAAATCATTTAAGAAAGACGATTTGACATTCATTTGTAATAATTTCCAACCATTTTGAGAAGCAAATACAATAATTAATCATACTATATCAAGTCTAGAAATAGGAGCAAATACCTAATTGAGATCTTCACCTTCTTTCTATTTGTATCCCTTTACAACCAATCTTATTTTGTATTTCATTGATGGAGCCATCTAGATTGGTTTTAGTCTTAAAGATCCATTTCACACCAATCAGAGGTTTGTATGGTGGCAAAGTAGTTAGCTCTGATGTACTATTTTTCTCGATGGAGCTTATGTCTTCATTCATAGCATGAACTCATTTCTTTTCTTTTGATGCTTCTTCATATGTGATTTGATCTTCTCTACAAAGAATGCAAAAAAGACTTTATCTGTCACATTTACCTCTTCAGTCTCATTATAAATATCTCTCAAACTTCTTACTGTTCGTTGCAATAGTTATGGAGACATTTTTTTTCAGGAATATCAGGTTGCGGTGATGAAGAATCATCTTCAAATTCAAGAATTTCCCAACTTGATGAACCTGCCAAATCTAAGAAAACATAAGAAGCTTTTTTGTCAAAGAGGATGTCCCTGCTAATCACAATTTTTTTTTTTGGATTGTAAAGCTTGTAAGCTTTGCTTCTTTCATTGTATCCAATAAAAAAGCACTTTTCAAACTTGCATAAAGTTTAGTGCTTAAAGCATCAGGAATATATGAATATGCAATACAACCAAAAGTTTTTAAACGAGTAACATTTGGTCTCTTTCCTTACCATGCCTCATTAGGAGTAGAATTTTGTAACCTTTTTGTCGGTGATCTGTTGATTAGGTAGACGACAAACGAAGTTGCTTTAGCCCCCAATTAAGCTAATAAGTTTTTCTTCTTCAACATGCATCTGACCATATCCATGATTGTTCTATTTTTTCTTTCCACGATACTATTTTATTGTGGCATATACCGAGCTTTCAATTCATGTATAATAGCATGGTTTTGACAAAATTCTTCAAATAAAGAAGATAAGAATTCACTCCTCGGTCACTTCTCATATCTTTTTATTTGATAGTCAGAAAAATTTTCCACCTGACTTTTGAATAATCTAAAGCAAGAGAGAGCTTCTGATTTTTCTTTAACAAAATATGTCTAAGTTTTTTCTAGTATAATCATCAACAAATAATATGAAGTATAAGTTACCTTTGAAAGATGGTAGACGCATAGGTCCATAAAGATCTGTGTGGACAATTACCAATGGTGAATGTGATTCTCACTTAGATTTAGATGAGAATGTCTCTTGATGTTGCTTTCCAAGTTAACATTATTCACATATTTCACTTATCCCATCAATTTTAGGAAATCCTTGAACAATATTTTTGTTTGCTAACTCCTTCAAGCTCTAAAAATTTAGGTGCCCAAATCTGTCTTGCCACAAGTTAGAAAAAGTCTTCATTAGCAGTAAGATAACAAGTAGCATTTATAACATCAAGTTTGAGAGAAAATAAATTATTTGAGCCCAAACTGATCTTTGTCACATACTAATGTTCCTTCTTTATGGTGCAATATTTATCAGTAAAATGAATATCAAAACCTTTTCTCAATAAATGATCAACACTAAGTAGATTGCTTTGTAAATCAGGAACATAAAATACCTCAGATATTTTATCATTTTTTCCTGACTTTGTTTTGAAAGAGATTTCCTATTCCTTCAATTTTGTAGGACTTAGCATCTCTAATAATTACCTACCCATGGTTAACTTCTGTTAGAGTTGAAATAAGCTTTTATTACCAGTCATATGTCGACTTGCAACACTATCCAAGTATCAAATATTTTCAATATTTCCATCACTAGCAATCAGTAAAGTTTCAGAATTTTGAGGTTCATTTTCATGTACTAAGTCAGCTTCATGTTTTTTCTTCGGATATATATTTTTCCCAACAATCATTCATTTTATGTCCTAGCTTATGACAATAATGACATTCAATATAAGGTTTTGTACTTTTATAATTTCTGCGCCCTCTTCCACTTTGCAAATTGTAAGAAAATTATTTCTCCTCTTTTTTTTGACACTCTTCGTTCCCTTTTTCTCGTGACTGTTAGTAAGAAAATCTTCCACCTCTTCTTTGATTCCAACCTCCACATCCACGATAAGAGCCATGACCTCCCGTGGAAGTGAACTAGGATTTCAAAGCCTGATTTGAAGAAGAAATAAGAGAACTTCGTTGAAGGATTCTAACCTCGTGAGCTTCCAATCTTCCTTGCAAACTTTCTAAGGACAATAGTGAAAGATCTTGTGATTCTTCAATAACGACTACCATATGATCAAATTTGCTTGATAGGCTTCGTAAGATTTTTTCCACTGCCCTTTGGGTCTCTATGATTTCTTCATTTGATGTCATTTGATTCACAATAGAACTGGTACGTGTGAAGTACTCTAAAAATTTTTCATTATCTTTTATCTCTGATTTTTCAAAATATGTTCGTAGAGATGGTAAGTAAACATTTTTCACTTGGTCTTGGTCGGAATAAGTTGTTTGTAGAATCTCCCATGCTCTTTGAGAACTAGGTGTTTGGCTTGATAAATTTGAAAAAAAAAAAAAAAACTTTTCTATCCTGTTGCTTCTTGTTCTTTAAAATATTTCTTTGTTGTTCGGTTAATTGATCTTCCTCCTCTGGTACTCCTTCAATAACACTCTATAAGTCTAGTGATTCAAGGCATAACTTCATGAGAGTGCTCCAATAATCAGAATTTTCACTATTGAATCAAGGTACAAGAGAAACGAGATTGTTGGTCATAACTCTGATACCAGATTGAAGGAAGAAGAAGGGCAAGGAACTAAAGCAAGGAATTTAAGGGAAAAAGCAGATTATGAAGCAAATAGGATTTCTTTGTATTGGACTTCTTGTTGCTACAACATATTATCACAAACTTAACACTTCATCCATATTTATACATTTTTGGATGACATGAAAATCAAACATTAAATGCATAAACTAATAAAATTCATGAATCCAAGGTACAATAAATCCATGAATAGGTACTTGAGATGAAATTGAACTTTGCTATTTGTAAAAGTAGAAGAGACATTTGAAATCAATTTTAAATTTGATTCTTGAATTCGGTTTGTATCTTTTTTCAGATGACTTGCGTGTTTGAAGTTGCTCGGGTTTAAGTAACCACAGATCCCTTGAACCAAAGTAACCAACCGGCCTTCATCCTTGGAAATTAACCTCGAAGCCCCGATATCAGAAACTTTTGCATTGTTATTTTCATGCAAGAGGATGTTGGCATACTTCACATATATCTCCATAAAAGATTACAGGTGAAGCCGAAGATTGTAAAATTGCAAGAACATCAGAAGAATCAGCAGCAGCATTTAAGTGCACATCCAAAACGGGCTTTATCTATGTTTTTGCTGAGGATTAGATCAAACAAGTTACCATTAAGGACAAACTCATAGACCAACATGGGAACCTCCACTTATAAGCAACACCCAAGAGCTTCACTATGTGCCTATGGTTGACTGGTGAAAGAATAAGCATTTCTTCAATATGGCAACTGACTATCTCACATATCTCCTTTGTAATCAGTTCCAAATCCACCTTACCAAGGATTTTGTTCTTCTCACATCCATTTGTGCACTCTAATTCTTCTTTTGTAAAGATCCTAAATGCAAGGCTTTGTTTTCTCATCTCTTCCAATAATTGAACGCCGCCATGTTCACTGTACCTTCTCCTTGACTGGATAAGTTTTCTTCTCTAATAAACCATAGTGACAGCATTTAACTCTTTCATTGGTGTGAACCATTCTGCGCATGTCTTCTAACATGATAAACAAACATTGTTTTATAATATGATTTTAGTAGTTCATACGATTGGTCTATTACATATTCTATTACCTGTATCACTTTGAAAATTTTTAAAATATTTGTGTGAATACAAAACTTGGGAGATCACTACAAGCAATTGATACAAATTTGCTTACACCAAACCAATTTATTTTGAAATTTAAATGAGGAAGCAAGTAAAAAAAAAACTTTTTGCAAAGATAATAAAAATAATCTTAAAAAGAAAATAGCATTCAAGAGTGACTTAAAGTGGAAATAATTTTGCACAGTAATTCACATGAGATAAAATTATTTAGAAAACTAGGCAATACACATAAATATAGAGGACTAGAAGTTACAAACAAAAACACACTTACGAAGACTAGAACAATAGGCAAACAAACACACATAATCAAAATAGCAACACCATTTGCGCCAAGTTCCTATTACAACCAACCTTGTATATTGCTCCATCCAGTGAGTTTGCTATCTATATTGAAAGTAGTATTGGAATCAACATGGTTAACATTTGACAACCCATCGAGCAAGCTATCCATTTCATTAGTATTGTGTTGTACTACGAACAAGTGTTGCTTAAGAGTTCTCAATCCATTTAACTCATTAGCCACTTTCTTCATAGTTGGTCTATCTTCGCCCTTAGAATTTAAACATTCCTTAATAAGTACAGTAAGTTGTTGAATAAATTCTATATTAGCTTCCAATTTCGCTTGATTATCCAAGATCTCTGAAACTCTATTCTGATTCTCTAACATAAAAAAAGTCGACACCAAACTCCTTTGTTCTTCAGACTCTTCGAAATTAATAACCTTCTTACCTGTAAAGAGCTCCAAGAGAACCACACCAAAGCTATAAACATCACTTTTATGGGTCAACTCATATGTCATCAAGCACTCTGGATCGATATAGCCATGAGTGAATTGCAACAATGTAACAAATTGTTTCTCCCCCTTGGGAATCATCTTTGAAGCTCCAAAGTCTGAAATTTTTGCTCTGTTATCCATATCTAAAAGTATATTAGACGGTTTCACATCTCCATGGATGATTTGAGGTGAAGCCTTTGAGTGCAAGTAGTCCAAACCCTCAGCTGACTCATAAGCAATCCGCAGTCGAGTATCCAAAGAAGCTAGATCTCTATTCTCATTTTCATGAATTAAATGAAATAATGTTCCATTCTGGACAAACTCATAGACTAACAATGGCATTTGTGTCTCCAAGCAACAACCCAAGAGCTTAACTATGTTGACATGATTAACATGTGATAAAATAAGCGCTTCTGTTCCAAATTGACTTTTTAAATCCTCATTCAGAATCTTAGGTTTTTTTATGGCAACAACATCTTGGTTTTCCAAAACTCCTTTATACACAACTCCGTTTCCTCCTCTCCCAATAATATTTTTGTCATCAAAATGATGTGTTGCCTTTTCTAATTCTTTGCTTCCAAATATCTTAAATTGGTTGAGGCCTTTTTCTAACTTCATCTTTTCCTCTAATTCATGGCCTCCATGTTGCTTGAAATATTTTCTTTTCATCTCTTCAAATTTTCTTCTTTGATAGACCATATAGAGACACATAATGCATAGCAACAAAATGATTACAACACTGCAACCACCTGCAAAGTTCATACATACATGTAATCTTTATCTTATATATATATGTTAATGATTAATAACGTATTTAAAGATCTAATTCCGAGGTTGATGTCATTCTTTGTGAGTTCGAGAGAAGTTTCTTACCTATAGCCACCTTCACTCTTAAGGGAAGTTTTTGAGACTCTGCTGGGATGCATGTTCCATTGTAAGCGTTTCCGTGCGTGCCTTTGGGACAGTCACAACTGTAACTACCGGGCAGGTTGTGGCAGATGCCATCTGAGCATGGATTCGATTGCTGATTGCAATCATCAATGTCTAAAATCGAAGGGCCAAAGCTACGGTATTAAGCACCATCACAGTAATTGAAAGCAGCTACCTAGAATAATTAAATTGAGTGGTACAGACAGACCTTGGCATCCGTTGGAGATGTAAGGATTGCCTTGATATCCCTTGGAACAGTTGCAGAGATAACCGGGACCATTGGAGGAGTCGACACAGTCGCTGTGAGCACTGACGCAGACATAAGAGCCGGTTAGGTTGCGCTTAGCTATCTCACAGGTCTCATTTCCAATGGCCCAGTCCATGACCACCGGCACACTGCCATCACCGTTAATTTGCATGAATTGGTTCGTGGTGGTGTAAGATGTTTGGAAGCGGAACCACTCGGCCTCCAACAAGGCGGCGTAGCTGCATCTGCTAAATCTCCAACTAACCGAGTTGTTGAAAACCGTAGCAAATCTGACTACATAGTATTTGAGATTCTTGGGTATGGAAGTCTGGCAGCAACCCATGCCGGAGCAGGAGCCATTGGCGATGCTCTGTTCATCCGGGCACATGGTCAGACAGCCACTGGCGTAGCTATTGCTCCCATGGTAATCTTGTATGTAGCCAAGAGAATCGCAGCCGATGACAGTGAACTTGTTAAGGAGATCAGAGAACCTATATGGGGTGTCTTCCATATCCAGCCCCGAGGCTGCGTAAGTGACACTGTTGTTATTAGGATTGTAACACGCGGAGGAGATGGGGTTGAGCATGCGCACTTGGCCCATCACCAGCGAAATACTGAAAAACTCAGTATCCCCATAGAATGGCTTCTTGAGGCCACTTTCTGTGGTGTTGCAGGTTAGATCGAAGTCTATTCCCAAGGAACAGTTAGCGCCGATGCCGAAGGGGTAAGGGATCTCCACGTCGCCGCATTTCGTTGGGCCCTTGCCGTCAGGCACATCAAATGAAACTGCAGGTAGCAGCAGCAGTTGGGAGATCAGGAGCAGAGACATGGCGATTGCTGCTGCAGCTGAATGCATAGCTTCTAATTAGCTGAATGAAAAGCTTACTGAACTACAAGCATAAATGTATCATATCATATCTTTCTGTACATGCAATAGCGTTGTACAATCTTGTTTGAAAAGTTGTATCTGCAATAGCGTTCTACAATCTTGTTTGAAAAGTAGTAGCAGTATTAATGGTGTCTTGTGGAATTTTGTACATGCCATCAGTGTCTTGTGGATATTGGCCTTGGCCACTTTCCCACATGCTAGAGTTGTAGATCGTTTATCGAGTTACGGCAGCTTTAATTAGAAGCCCAATAAATCAACTCACTGATGTAGATGCCTTATCGAATTATCACGGCTTTAATTAGGGGCCCAATATATCAACTCAATGATGTCGACTTATTCGGCCCTTCACACACAAAAAAATATATATATACTTTACATGTTCAACCATGCAATTTGGAGACGTTAGTTAATCAATTGTTTCTTGGTTGTCCTACTAAATAATGGTTATTTCATTTCAAAATATGATAAGAGGGAACATTATGGATTTATATTATATCTGAGTAATCATACAGGTTGGTTTCATGGCATACGTGGATTTGTATGGCCAAAATATTATGCTTCACGTAAAATGATGGCTACTGATGCATCTGTAGATTGGCCAACTACAATTGGTCATATCCTTGCATTGTAATTAAATATTTCAAGAACCTAGCGCCAGATTTCATTTTATTTCTTCTAGATTATTTTATAGTTTCTTAATAACTTCCTTGATCTTATTTAAAATTTTATGGGACTATATGATCTGACCACACTTTATAGATTAGGTGTTGGACTATAGAAGTATATAATGTTGTCAAAGTAATTGATGCATTGTTGGTTGCTACTCAAAATACCGTATTGATTCTTTTGTATAAAAATTTTGTACAAGTACTGAACCTTTTTCTAACTAACCATGTGTTCTTTAAAAGTTATATTTAAAATTGCAAACAGAACTTAACATTATTAATTTCAAGTTCAACTTATTTGTTCTTAGAGGTTAGACTTGGATTGCAAACAGAACTTAACATTATTGATCCAAGTTCGACTCATGTTACAAAGTTGATTAAATATTTATTTCTAAGATTGGCTTCCAGGTTAAACATAGCGAGGCACTAGACCTTCTTGGGTATGGGATCATCTACCACTTCCTTGACAAAGCCTTTTAAAGAAATTCAATATTTAACCTCCTTATAGTGACCTTAGGTTTAACCGCTAAGAACAATCAAATCACAAGATCGAGAAATAAAAGAACACAAATTGAAATATAAAATCGATTCCTAAAACGATAGTCTCTTGTGTTTGGTATTACAAGATCAATACAAAGAAACATGAACTAGTTATGATGCGGAAACAAATAACTAGTTATACCTTTTCTTTGTAGTTTAACAACCTCTTAGTCTTCTATTGTATTCCTCTCCTCCTCTTGGGCGTCGTATGAGCGACGATCTTCTAAGATGAAACCACCCAAGCCCTTTCTTCTTCTCCACCAAGTTTCGGCCACCAAAGGGATAAAAGTCTCCTTCTCTTTTTCTTCTTCAATCAACCAGCCACCAAAGGAAGATCACCAAAGGGAACCGCCGACCACAAGAAGAAAAGAAAGGAGATGTAGAGCCGGCCACCAAAGATCAAGAGAGGAAGAATAAAATAGGTTGTGTATCCTATGAAGGCACCCTCTACCTCTCTTTTATAATCCTTGGTGAATCCAAAAAAGAAAATTTTAATAACAATTAAAATCTCTCTCTTTTAAATTTTCTATTGTGATGGCTATAAAAGGAAAGTTTTAAAACAAAAAAATAAAACTTCCTTTTACTCATTCACATGGTCGACCACACCCATCAAGCATCAAACAAGGAATGATTTCAATCAAAAATTAAAATCTTCTATTTTAAAATCCCTTTTATGGATAGCTATAAAAGATATATTTTATAAATT
>JBBMJZ010411348.1:0-12342 GCA_037833815.1 Zingiber zerumbet
GGTGATAAGGAGGGGCTCACCCTGTGGATGATCATTGTCACAGTGGATGTCAAAGTCAAGACGATCAACGCTCAGATATCATCGGTCGGTCGGGCGATCGGGTCGCCCCGACCAGGAGAAAGGGCGTTCGATCCGACGTCACCTCTGGCTCGGCTACACGCCGAACAGCCGACACTCAATAAAGGAGTAGATGCCAAAGATATGTGGAATGCATGCCGAACGACAGGATTCGGTACAGACGCAGCGGAGTCTCAGCCGAGCGGATTAGACATAAGTACGGTGGAGTGCCAGCCGAGAGGACGAGTGTACCAGGTCCGCTAAGTGTCGACCGAGCGGCATGCCCGCTCACCCTAACGACAGATCCACAGTCATCCCTCGACATCCTTTTGAGAGTTAGTGTCGCTGACAGAAGGCATGGTCAGACAAAAGATTGTACGACGGAAGCTTCCACTCTCACTTCAAAGATATGCTCGACTTGTTAAGGTACTGTGTCAGGAACACTTTACTGACAAATCTTTTCAGGAAAAACTTTGGGAAGCGTGCTCGCCTTAGGAAGCGTGTGCGCGCGCTACAGGAGCTCTATATAAGGGGGGTCCAAGCACCGACGGAGGGACGCAACGCAAGACACTACTTGCTCTACGGTGCTTATTTTTTGTTGTTCCGCTTTCTACATCGTCGTTGATTGACTTAAGCGTAGGAGAGCCAACATCGGGGACCTCTTCCCTAGCTCGGCACTGACGTAATCTGTGTTGTAGGCCGGAGCGGAGTCTAAATACAATCAACAGGAACACTACATCCCCAGTATTTTACCTCATCGACTTTCAGACAAGATTAACATCTATAACTTTTTATGCTATCAATTTAAAAATTCATTATGAATTTAGATATGACGGCATAAATATATTTAAAAAAATTAGGGGTACATTAATTTTAATTTTAAGTTTTTTGAAAAATAAAAATAAAAGTTTGATATTTTTAAATCAGGAAAATTTTAGAATTCTCGTTTTTTTTTAATCAATCAGTTGACTTGGCGAATCTGTTTCCAGCGATTATCTGACTTTATTCGTTGACGAAGTCCAAATAGACGCTTCCCTGGCGAAGACCAATTCGCCTACCTAACCTATTCGCTTCCGTTGGCGCAACCAGACACGACTGCGACTTTCGAAGCTCTGCTTCACGGCGGAGCCGTCGATGGCTTCAAGTGTCGAGCTTTTCCCCCGGCGACGCTGCTGCTGATTTTGCTTCCTCTTATCCGTCTTTCCTTCGGTTGCTCCGCCAGGTATCCGGCATGGCGGAGAGCGGTGGTGGAAGGTGGAAGGATCGGCCAGTGCGATGTCCCAAGTGCGACGATCTCCTCCCCGACCTTGCTGATTTGACGACCCACCGCTGCCGTGGTCGGGCTGCTACTTTCCGAGGTGAAAAAGATGCTTTTCCTTTTCCCGAAAAAAAAGTTAGGATTTAATAAAGATGCGATTTTTTGCGGTGATAGATTCCCCGTGGGAGAGGAACTCCACTGGACTCAATTCGAGAGAAGAACAAGGGAGATTAGGGTCGAATCCAGATGCTGCAAGTAGAAGAAGACCTACCTCCAGATCAGACGATGCAGTGCCGGCATTCTGCCGAATGCCGCCGGAGGATAAAATGAGGTCTAAGAAGACGAATCAATCTCCGATTCATGAAGCTGAATTCCCCAGTAAAGACTCGTTGATGCTTCTGCGGCAGCTCGATGAACTAAGGGACCGTATCAGTAGATCATCTGAGTTTGTGGGAAAACCGATTTGGAAGCTGCCTGCACCGACTGAACGGCCAGTCTGGTATTCCAGTCCGGAGCTTACGAGCAAGCCAAGGGAAAGAGTGGGAGTGTCCGGAGCCTATTCTTCAGTTTTGAATAACGATCACGGAACATCAAGGAAGGAGTATCTCCATGGACAATTTGATGCAGATCACCGAAAATATAAGCTATTGCCAGAAAGAGCTACTCCCCGCTCGAACACAGATGAAGAACACAATGAAAAAGTGGCAAGAGCTGCAACCTCCAAAACCAAGAGATTGCATCCTTGTCGAGCTTTCGCCGGTGCAACTCCTTTTGTGATATGCTCTAGCTGCTTTGAGCTACTGAAGCTGCCTCAAGTTATTCTTCTCGTGTCAAAAAAACTTAGCAAGTTGCGATGCGGTTCGTGCTCGGAGGTGCTCTGCATTGAACTTACTGGAAATAGGCTTGTTGTGTCTTCCTGTTCGACTAAACTTGAAGCCATTGCCAGCTCCCATGTCAAAGTGAACCGACATGAGCGATATAAATCAGACGATTCTTCTATTTCTGAGGAACATGGTGGCAATAGCTCGTCTCATTTAACATCTAGCCACGAACTTATGGAACGAGAAAGTATAGATTTAACCTATCCAGAGAAGTTGAAGGGGATTTTAGTGGCTTCTGATAGGTCTGAAATTGTAGAAAACCCAGACAGCATAGTCGTATCAGATGTCGCAGATTTACCGATTCAGGACAATTTAACTTTCTCAGTATCTAGCCGAAAAAGCATTTCTGAATCTGGTAGCCAGAAGGAACATTCTGATGAAGAAATAACAATCTCCAACAGTGACAAATTTGATCAGAGTTACGAAAAAGCCGAAGCAATTACTGAGCTTGATCTATCAGTGAATGACTATTCCATCTCCTCTCATGATTACCATGGTATAGAGAAACATCGAAATCAAACATTTATTGACAAGACTGACGACTCATTAGTTCTAAACACAAGCCTGGGGGATACAACTCGAATTAATTTGCCAGCGAGAGATGAAAGATCTCAAGTTTGGGTTAATAGCCATCCAATTCCTGCTCACTTAGTTTGGAAGGCTGAAAAAAAGGCCGGAACCATTGTTCCCGGAGAATATTGGTAAAATACATCCACTCCTCTCATGAACTGTACATGAAAATTTATGCCAATAGCGAACTTAAAACCATGGTGAATGAACAATAGGTTTTGATGCAATTTTTGTCATTTTTTGATAATATTTCATGCATAACTATCAGATTGTTACATGATCATTCTGTCAAATAGAGATACCGAAAAGCTGCCTAAGATGTTTACTGGGGATGCAGTTTTATTGTTTGGAATTACATTTTAAGGTCATCGGTTAGTAGCTTGTTTCCTTGTAAAATTATACTCTCTAAATTAGTATCTGCCATATGGTCAAGGTATGATCGGTACGCTGGATTTTGGGGTGTCATGGGACAACCGTGTCTCGGCATAATTCCTGTAAGATGAACTCCATTCTTTCTTTGTCGATACATCACCTTCTAGCAGTTTTTCAAACTCATTAGTGGGACATGTTGATTTTGTTCAAACTTGCAGCCATTTATAGAAGAGTTCGACTATCCTATGTCGGAGAGCTGTGCCGGCGGGAACACTGGCGTCCTCTTGAACGGGAGAGAGCTTCATAGAAAAGATCTCAATATGCTGGTTACTCGAGGATTTCCACTGTCAGCTGGTCGATCTTACCTTCTTGATTTTTCGGGGAATCTTTCTGCTGAAATCTCTGGTGTACATCTGGCTAATTTTGGGAAGCTTGCCCCAACGTAAGTTCTTGTGCTACATTTACATAAACTCAATATATTCCTCTACCAATCTTCCCTAAATCCCTCCTAAGCTATCAGAAATAGTGTTTTTAATGCAAAATGTTGCCCCCAGGGCGTAGCACAGACGGTGGGCGCATGGTATTTCTGGCGTAATGGTCAGGGGTCGATTCTCAGAAACTGACGACCTGAGGTTTACCCCGCTATGCGCCTATGGCCTGTGTACCTGTATGAACCTCCCTCTATATCCGTGGGGCCGACACTAAGGGGGCCGCTAAGGTAGCGGATCTACCTTTTTTAATGCAAAATGTTAGGCTGCAAAAGTCAGATTGAGTTCAAATGCATGATTGGAAGACCAGAGTCTCGCAAACTATCACAGAGAAATGTATGAACATGCTAAATCAAGTACATTTCAGAAATGTTGTTATCAAGCATTTTGCTTGCAAATATCAAAATTTTCTTCGAGTGAACAAAAGGCAACAGGCCTACCAAATGTTTGAGTTGTTAGTTTCAGCACTTGTTCTTCAGTTCCAATACATTAATGAATCATCTGAACTTTTCTTGGCACTGGATTCTTCTCATTACTTGAGTCGTCCATCTTTTTGACAGAGTGGAGAAGACGGGACGGGGATTTGGCATGAGAGTTCCAAGTTCCACTATGAGATAGACAGATAACCTAGAAGAGAATGTTGATTTCTCTGCAACAATCGGAGACAGAGTTATCGAGCAGATGTTTTGCATGGTTTCTGCCAGAAAGCTGCCTAATGGTCCTGCTTCCTCTTGAGCTTCTTAAAGCAACACAAGAAACAGGATCACAAAACTCCAATCATCATTTGGATGCAGAGCAGTAGATTGTTCTGCCCTGTGTTTTGATACTTCGCATAGTAAATGAATATAATTATATAAATGTTAAAACTTTTGATCGTGTGATTTGATATTTTGAATTGCTTTAATAGCACTGAAATAAGAATGTTTTTAGTTACCATATGCTTTATGACAAGCAAACTCCTTCAAATGTTCTTAGTTATTGAAACCTCTTCCGGATTAAACTTGAAAGTCATACACAAAGAAAAGCAGCATAAATGAAGTGGTTGCCGAACTGAGTTCAAAGCGCTAACGCTTTCGTCCTCTTTCAGTGCAGGTGTAAGCTTCCAAGGTTCATTAATCCCACCCAGTTGGTTCTATGACAAAATCACCCCACATAACGACATTAGTTTTTAGGAGGTTGTCATTCCAGTTGGAGCCGTAGTTGTTCGAGCTAGGCAAATCACTCCATCCAGCTTCTTGTTGAGCTGTTTCATCCTCAGCCAATTTCGCATCGTCGTCATTGTAAGGTTGCGAATCTTCGTATTTGGAATCATGTTCAGATGATGCACCATTGATATGGTCATTCTGCAAATCTTCGCATTTGGAGTCATGTCCCGATGATGCACCATTGATATGGTCATTCTGCAAATCTTCGCATTTGGAGTCATGTTCCGATGATGCACCATTGATATGGTCATTCCCCTCCGGTGGTGGGAGAGGACAACCTTGATATGAACCATTATCTGCACAGTGCCTGAGAATCTTGTCCCAATTACAATCCTGCAATGTTAAAGTTGGCGAGTTAAAGAATCACAATAAGATGTTAGCAGGAAAATGATTCAGCTAGTTTACTGTCCTTGGAAACTAAATATAGTTAGTATCGACATTGCATCAATCCCGTCCCTTTAGTCACAATGAATAAACTAGGTAAAACTAAACAACACTAGTAAATCATTGACTGGTGCATCCTGATGATATTCTATTCATAATCATTATGTATTCACCTCCTTAATAAACTTCGCATTGGGAATTTATTCTGTTTCGATGGACACTCACCGTAACATAAGAGATAACTTGGACTGACCAGGCTCGAAGAAGATGGTGATGGTGTTAGCACCACATAGAATTTATAATAGACTAATAACAGGTTAAAATGCTGGCAGCTCTACATTAATAGGTTTGTGAGAATTAAAATAGCCAAATGCCACTATTTGCAAATTAGGGGCTATACCTTCGTAATGATGTGAGGATTGCCTACTATGATGAGCAGGGATTTAGCACGAGTAATGGCAACGTTAAACCTTCTAGGGTTGCTAAGGAATCCCAATTGGTGCACACGATCAAACTCATTATGCTTGATAGTGGACCTCACTGTAGATATAATTATAACCTCCCTCTCTTGCCCTTGAAATTGCTCCACGCTACCAACTTGCAGTTCTGGCATCTCCAGAGACTGGAGTGCTTTCTTTAACTTGAGAACTTGTTGGCGGTATGGAGTGATCACTCCGATATCATCCTCGCACAGATCAGTATTCCTCCTCAATTTTCTGATGATCTCAACCACTTTACTGGCTTCAATTCTATTAAACCATGATGGATTACTACCCTCCCTTTCATCACATCCTTGAATTCCAATGAAAAGGACAGGGAAGGACTTGTTTGGAAGGTCCATATAGTCATACATTGTTGAGATTGTATCCTCTCTAGAAGCAATCAACTCGCCATTGTAGAAAAGCCTTGAAGGAAGATCCAAGATAGCCGGATGACAACGATAGTTTCTAACCAGTTTTATGACATAGTTCTCATCAGTGCCTCCATAATACTTGTGCTCGAAAAGCCTATCCAAGAATGATTTTCCCAAACCATAATTCTCAGCTTGTCTTGAATAAATGACAGGTCCCAATTGCTTAGGATCTCCGGCGAGCACGATGACAGTGTCCTTGATACTCAAGTTTGAGATTGGAATCATGGTTTCAGGTTCAGATGCTTGACCTGCTTCATCCAATATGATGTGGGAGAAATGCCCTCTACGAATGCCTTCAGTATATAGTAGTGATGCACTCATGTAGGTTGATATGATGATCTTGTACTTTAGTAAGGCTCTCAGAGGGGGGCATTTGAAAACCATCTCATCAAAGAAGCAAAAGCGAAGAAAATCAGGCTTAACATCCTCATATGCTCGGCTGGTTGCATTCAATCGAAACATCTCATTTGTCCGAACACCAGTTCCGTCTCTATCCAAGAGTTTTTCAAGAATATGGTCAGCAGCACTATTAGATGAAGCACACACAATGATCCTAGCTCTTTTCTGGGTTTTGTAGAGCTGCAATATAGTTTCAACAAGTGTAACAGTCTTGCCAGTCCCTGGAGGTCCATAAATTACATAAGGAGGAAAACCTTTGCAGCCAAGTATCATTTCAACCGCACAGGCCTGCTCCCTGTTCAGATTTGGATTTATTGGTTGAAAAGAAGATCTTTTGATAGCTCTTCTCCGAGGTGTCTGCGCTGGAAAGAGAAGCTCTGCACCTAAGCTTTCTGCTGCCTGAGCTGCTTGGTACAACCTTCTCATGCACACTCTATTGTATGTGAAGCTGACATTATAAATGTCACCATCTTGGTGGCAATGGTGAAGAACATTATCGAATCTCAGGTATATTTCATCTGCCTCCACTCTGTGAATGAAACCCTGAAAAGGTCAGCCAATACTATTAACTTCTTTTTGGTATATTTAAAAGCATAAAGGACATAATTTGCAGCATAACTAGCATTGAGGTTAAAAGATAAACCTCATAAGATTGTCTATCATGTGCATCATCTGTTGCTCGCTGTGCAAACACATGGTCCCCAGAAACTAGCGACGGCCTTTTCTCGGCCAATCCAGGTACCTCTAGACACAAAAAGTAGTTTCCCTTTCTTTTCATAGTTGCACCCACCATATCGTACCCCCGCATCTCTTGCTGTAAAATTCAGTAACTAGATGATAAATAAAATGAAGAGAATTAGATATGATTTCTAATTTTCAGGTTTAATCAGAGTTACCTCAAGATTAATTTCCTCCATGACTAGTAGGGCGCTAAAAAATTTTGCATAGTTTCCATCATTTAAGCCTTCTATAATGACATCAGGAACCTGTTTATTTTCAATCGTTTTGCGTAGATCCCGGGGAATATTAAATTGAGGAAGAATGTATCTGTACATTTGACTGTTTGGCCGAGATGGCCGAGGTCCTGCTACATACTGTGTATGTTCAAACATTTTCCTCCTAGAATTTGCTTTATAAGGCTTGTTGGAAAATAAATCCCGTGAAATGTTATCATCTGCAATCAGAAAGGCAACACGTTCGATTTTCTCATCTTGCAAATCGAAATGAATAACAGAACTATGTAGCCCAATCTCTTTTGGCTTGCATGAAAGCCAAACTTTGAGGGTTTGTCCTGGCTGAAGCACCCTATCTTCCAAATTATAATCACCCACAAAGTTTTTCCTTTCTTCCTCTGTAGCATTGTCAGATGGAGGCTTCATCATTGATAGAACAAAACTGTCCTCTGGATTAGATGAGAAGATCCTGATGCTCCAGAGCACGACCGGATCACTGGTGGTGTTTCTGATATCAATTGAGGCAGCCGATGTTTCTCCAATCAGGACAGACTGAGGTTTCCCATGGACTAAGGGGAAAGGGGCAGTAATAACAACCGGACCTTCCAATGGATCAAAATTGTGAAAGGACTTGTCATCTTCAAAATCCATGAAACCTATCTCAGGCTTTTCTCCAATTTCAGAGTACTGATCATCGCAATCATTCTCGCCAAATGTGCTCATTATGAGTTAGCCCTTACTGCCCAGACCCCAATCCTACAAAAGGCATCCACTGGACAAACTAACAATGACTATTTTGATCCTTATTCGCGCTATGAACATATCAAAAATGCTCTTACGGGTAAAAAAAATATGACATGTACATCGTATGAACAATCAAGGAAAGCTAACTCAAAACATGTCTCCATAAAATATGAGCAGAAGAAACAGTGAAGATCCTTAAACAACGCAATAATATTTCCTATAAGATGGACATGATATCCAGAGGACACTCTTCCAGACTTTTATTAAAATATTCAAAATAAATAAATAAATAAATAAAATCTAAATCGTCAAAGCGATTTCAGAAACCCAAAACGGATGCTTCAGGATCAAATGCCCCCGAAAAGACAATGCAAGCAATCAGACGCAAACCCCAAAAGATCACTTTTTTGGAGGGCTTCGCAAGAGATCTAAGGGTGGGGGAAAAACATAGGGATTCAGACTAACAGGAAGCATTCACCAAATCGAGATCAACGGAACAACATACCTTCAACCTGGACTCGAATGGAAGGCTTCTTCGAAGTAGGGATTTGGTGATGAAATCGAGCAGGCTGTTCCTCTAGTGCGGGAGCCAGAGAGGAAGAAAGAAAGAGCAAGCATAATTCCTGAGTATACAAAAGCATAATTTAACAAAACGAACCCATGATTTTGTCTAGGCTTTCGATTCATCGTAAGGAAAAGTTCTATTTAATCCCTAAAGTTTATTAGGTTTCTTATTGACCCTCCGGAATTCGTTCAAGTACACTATTCCCTCAACCTTCGTAAAGGAAAAGTGAAAATTTTCTCTTTTAATTTTAATTTCTTTTATCATAATTATTGTCACGCCGTATAGTATAATTATTTGTCGTCTCAATTTTTAGGACAATAGTGCGAGGTATGAATACTTTTTAATTTCAAAATGTAAATAATTGAGATAGAAATTGTAAAATAGAAGAATATGATGGGAAAAAAAAGCTTTTTGAGAAAAAAATTGAAAATAAGGGCCGTTCACAGACGCCCTAAATTTTTAGGGCATTAAAGCAAAAGAAGAAAAGGTCAAGTTGGAAAAAGCCCATCATGGGCCCATGGACGCAAGAGATTCTTCACCAACATGATAAAAAATATATTTTTATTGTTTTTTTTTAAAAGGGTATTTTATTAAATATTAAATTAAACATGGTTTAAACCAAATAATACTGTCGAAAAAAATTTGAATGTTTATAAATAAAACCTCATATTTATAAACAATTGCTGTTTTGAAGTTTTCTTAATAAAACACACACAAAGGTAAGGCAACCAATTGGGGCAACTAATAATCGCCCATTTCTATTTTTTTCAATACCTCATAGATATATATATATCGTAACACAATGTTTGAAGCATCATCCTCTAATACTTGTTAGCTAAAATGGACTAAATCCTTATTCATTCATGATTCATGTACAATATTTTTCACGGAATATCGTCATGAACAGACTCCTTAGACAACCGAGAAGAGCACCCGACCACCGCATCATCCACCGTGAGGAAAATCAACTCTTCGCCGATAACATTCATCGCCCCCGACCTATCTAACTTCTTTATAACCTCGCTGCTAGGGCTTGCCAATCCGAGCTACACATTTACCAAACAATATATAGTTAAAACAACACCATGAAATTACAAAAGATATATATATATATATATTTTTTAATTACCTGAAGACCCCTCTTTTTAAAACTATCCTTCAGCTCTTTCAGCATAGTAATTCCACTAGTGTCGATAGAAGCCACAGCTGCAGACGAATTTAAAATTAAGGGTGTATTTAAAAATTATATGATAAAAACAATTTAACTGAAAAAAACGACAAATTCACCAGTAAAATCTAAAATTATGTATTGCAAATCAGGGTTGCCCTTGAATTTCAACTTCTCTTCTTCATCCTCGATCCATCTTTCTAACCTAAAACACTCAAACATATATAAGATATCGAGTACAAACTTTGAACGAATCCTAGAACTTACATGGAAATTACTACTAACCTTTCTTTTAAATAGCTAGCATTGGCAAAGAAGATCGGTGCATCGATGCGAAGGATGAGATATCCGGGGATCGGTTGCGATTGCGGATATTGGTCCGTTCGAACGAATACCGGAGTGTTTGGCATGTTGCCTAGGGTGAAAGTTTTGGGCCTCACAATGAACAATAGGACTCTAACTAGGTTAAGTGCAACCTACAAGTAAAAAAATTAGAATACAGTAACAATAACAACCAAGTCTTTATCGTACTGTGCGATGTGTTAGACTTACTCCGATGAAGAGACCGATCTCGATGCTTCCGAAGACGACCCCAAAGAAGGAACCCATGCAAGCAACAAAGTCGAAGGCGTCGATGCGCCACAAGTTAAACATT
Source organism: Zingiber zerumbet (assembly GCA_037833815.1). Taxonomy (NCBI): domain Eukaryota; kingdom Viridiplantae; phylum Streptophyta; class Magnoliopsida; order Zingiberales; family Zingiberaceae; genus Zingiber; species Zingiber zerumbet. Next base: position 10,613 of record JBBMJZ010411348.1, read on the forward strand.
TCGACGAAGTGGATGAGGGGAAGCATGGCGGCCATGATGATGGCCGAAAGGACCACCGAAGGAGTGTGCTGAAACAGCGGCATCAGGAACATGAGGATGATCATCACCATCACCGCCATGATGACGTTCGACAACGCAGTCTTGCAGCCGGCGTTGGCGTTCACCGCCGACCTCGAGAACGGCCCTAATTTAGCAAAAAAACCATCAGTCTCCTAGATCGACCCCACCCCTAAAGTAGAAAGAAAGAAAAAAAAAAAAATCTACCTGCAACGAACAAGCACGAAGTCATGGACCCCACGATGTTCATCATCCCGAACGCGATCATCTCTTTGTTGCCGTCGACGTTGTAGTTGTTCGCGATAGCGAAGATCCTTCCCACGGCTATCGCTTCCTGCAGTAAAATATCACAAAAAACATATTTTTAAATTCAAAATATTTTTTTATTATTATATATTATTGGGGAATTAGGTGTATTTACTTACTGCTAGGCCGATAATTCCAGTGATGATGCCAGCCTTCAATGCAATTGTCAAATGAGGCTGTGTGAAGACTAAGTTAGAGAGTGATGGTGGGTTAATACCCTTCTTTAAGAATCCAATCTGCAAGATATTGAGAAATTTTGGAGGTTAATTTCATGTGTTATGAAGTATATATATGTACTTCTGAACACTGATGCTCACAACTTGAACTCCATGGTTCTCGAGGTGAAGAAAGTAAACCACAAGGCTGCCTAGAATCACCGATACCAGTGGAGACAATGCAGCAACCCAAAAGAGATTTGGTTTCTTCTTGCTCTGAAAAAAAAGTGATTAAATAACATTTTTTTCAATTATTGGAGCAAAAGGTGGAACCGCCACCCCAACGGCCCCCTGAGCCCGGCCCCACAGGATTTCAGAGGGAGTAAATCACAGTTAAACTGGGCGGGTAAGTGGACTGGGGGTCTCAGGAATTTTTTTCAATTATGAATATATGAGTGATAGTATACGAACTATATATCTGGTGATGGAGAGGAAGACCAAGAAGCAAAGGCCCATCACAGCAGTTTCCCACCTCCACTAAAGAAATAAATAGATAGTGTCAGTGTCATTGTTTGTAGAGAAAAGAGAGAAATTAAGAGAGAGAACCTCGTGAGTTTGTGAGAAAATGGCCCTCAGGACGTTGATGATGTCAGTGGAAGTGGTGAAGTGCTTGAGGCCCAACACACCTTTCAGCTGTTGTAGACACACCAGAGTAGCAGTCCCTCCCATGAATCCCTTGATGACGGAGTGGGACAGGAAATCGATGATGAACCCGAGCCTGATGAAAATCAGGAAAATAGGAGGGGTTATGAGTAAAATTTTCAAAGTTTGGGAGTGAAATTTACCTTAAAATCCCCAAGGCGGCTTGGAAGATCCCGCCCAATAAGGTGGCCGTCAGAGCCAGGTGCAAGTACAGCGTCGGGTTCTCCGCCGGCTGAACCTCCGACTCCAGCACCGACGCCATCACCAGCGAGGCGGTCGCCACCGGCCCCACCGCCATGTGCTTCGACGTCCCCATCATCGCGTACACCAACGGCGGCACGAAACTCGCATCTGCATGCACGGCGGCGTTTGATTAATTTCCTTTTTTAGATGTCGGAAAGGTTCGATCTTTCGAGTCGACTCACAGAGGCCCATGAGGGGCGGGAGGTTGGCGAGCTTGGCGTAGCTGATGCCCTGCGGGATGGCGAGGCTGGCGATGGTGACGCCGGC
>JBBMJZ010411366.1:0-12341 GCA_037833815.1 Zingiber zerumbet
TTATTCTCCACTTTGTGAGTTTGTGAGACAAACGAGGCTTGTTCGTGTGGATACCATAGAGGCGCGACCACTTGATCACGCTAAGATCCCCATCTAAAGAAACGTTGCTATCGGGATTGCGAAGGGCACGCAACAAAGGTATAACTCCCTCTCATGTAAATCTTAGTATATGGTTTCCTTTCGCATGGATCTTCTGGAAAGGAACTAGATGTTTTCTGCTACGCTTTCCCATGTTTAGCGTCCTAGTTCCTTACGCATTCAAGGTTGTGCTAGCAACCCTCTAGTGAGTTTCAACCAAAGAAAGGGAGGAGAGGAAGAAGAATGAAAAATCATACTAAAAATGAGAGAAAAATATTTTTTTTTTGTACTTCATTCAATGAAAATACTTAATGAGCATTAATTCACTTAATGAGACTTAATGAACATTAACACTCACGCTCTATTAAGGCCGTTTTAAAACTCTTCATTTTGAATTCAATTTTCAAAATTAACTCTTCATTTATCTTCTTTAGTGAATGAATTCACTTGAGTCTAACTAATTTAGATTAGATTAAATCCATATAGTTGGATTCACTTGACTTTAACTCAATGATTTTAATCTGGATATGTCAATCATCTCATAATTGACTCTTAGAGCTAATACTAATACATGAGGTTGATAATTGGTTGCGTATGGATGCATGAACTTATGTCAGTCAACCTAGTCTTGTCATCTTTAGGTCTTTCGCTTACAGTTCAATCATTAACCGATTTGTAACATAGGAACATGTCAAACTATCTACTTTCTTCCATCTCATATCAGATTGTTATTTTCATTGTTTTGAATCTTTATTCATATAATTTTGCATCATAATCTCAAATGGAAAGTTGTGTAAACTTTCTGTAACGAAGCATTTTTCTTATACTTGTTATACAATCCTCTGAGCATGAATCTGCTGTTGCACTTGCTACTCTAATGTCTTTGCACCTACATCTAGATGCTCCAAGTTGTTTTATACTACCTCAGTTAGATTGATGTGACATTTTTAGTCATCTTGTAGGCAGTGATTGACTTATTCTGTGTGAATTTTTTTATAGCTGTTGCTGGAGTTTTAGTATTTGTCTATCTCCTTGCCTCTTGGATCCCATTGCCTGTCTGGTTTTTATAGATGTAGTATTAATACTCTTAAATCACAACATTGTAGGGTGGACCTACTCCTGCCCTAATCAAGGCTGAAGTGCCCTGGTCTGCACGAAGAGGAAATCTCTCTGAAAAAGAGCGTGTGCTGAAAACAGTTAAAGGGTAATTAGTACAAATTTTGATTTAGTCTTGCAGATGGGTTGATGATTTGATTATTATTTGTTTAGCTCTTAAGGTGTATTAGTATGTGCCACAATGAAACTGTGTATTCAACGATTAATCTGCTTTGACTTTATGTCACACCCACCTAAGCTAAGCCTGCTAAGGCACAAGCTTCACTTGCCATGTCTGGTTTATAATAATGTCAAGGTAAAGCACGATACACTAAACTCATGCTTTTAGGCAACCATGATTACCAACTTGCACTTGAGGCCAAAGAACTCTTAAAAGTGGGCACAAATTCACAGAGTGGGTAATGTAAAAAGATTTGTATGAATTATTATTTTGAATTAAGAACTCAAATAAATGATACAATTAATAGTCTTATTGAAGCAGTAACATTTTACTTAGTGCATTTAACATTTATTTATAACCTTTTATGTTAAATGCACTAAGTAAAAGGCAATATTTACATTTATTTATAATCTTTTCTTAATAATCACATGTATATGTATATCCACATTTTATTATTTCACTTTTTTGAAATAACAAATGAATCCACTAAGAGGTGATTCCAGAGGGGAGCTAAGTTCCATCAGTTAAAGCCCTCATTCGTAATACGTATCAACCTAGCGTATCACCTAATGTTGATTGCACCCACATTGTTTGTGGGTGTTCAGAAGTCCTATATCACATGACTAGCCTTAAAATATTCACATTTTTTAGTATTTCTTTAGGGGTTTCACAATGGTTATTTCACTTTGAATTATATAATTATGTAACAATTTCACATTTAAGGTATGATTAGATTGAGGGACAACAATTTCAAATGTTGTGCTAAGTTTGTTGTGCATTGTTAAACTACTTCTAGATGTAAGATTTATAGCATTTGAAAAAACATACAGACATTGGAATAGAAGTCAATTACAAGCATGGAAGGGCGAAATAGTTTAAACAACAAGTAGCAGCAAATGAGTAATGTGATAATTTTAGAACTCCTTCAAGTGTGATTCCACATGATAGCCTACAATGATAGCACAATACACATGAAAGGGAAAATAAATTAACAATTAACATTACCAATGTATACACCCACAAATAATTTAGTTTCACCCTATTTCCATAATTAATTATCAATTTTATCCCTTTGTTATAATACTCATAGCAGTATTTTAAACAATATTAATTCATTCAGAATTTGTTTTTCATGCACCAAGGTCATGTATCAAGAGATCAAGAAAGGAAAATTGCCCACATCAAAGGAGTTCACATCAACAACAATTGCCCCAAATCTTCTCAGCTCCACCGAAAGACTAACTCTATAAGATATGAAAAAACACCCTCTTTAGTTGACACTCCATGCCAGCAGTTAAGATTCACAATAAAGGAATTCACTTTCCAACCAACATCAAAAAACCATACCAATCAATTTCCAAATTTTACAAATAAAAAATAAATTGCCTTATAAGAAAGAGCTATTACACAACAAATATTAAAGGATCACAATATCCCTCCATATCCATGGGGCCGGCATAGGGGGGCTACTAAGGTAATTGATCTACCTTTGTTTTTTAAAGGACCACAATAAACTAAAACCCCAATTAAAGAAATTAATGCAAACTCAATTAACAACACTACAAGAACAATCAAGTTGCAATAACAAATAGGTTGAATTCTATTTCACACCATAAAATCACACGTTCAGCGAAGAATTACCCTAACCCATATCTAGGAATTCAAAATCCAAAGCAGAATTAGAAAAAGAAACTCATCTAGCAATTTCCATGATCTGTCAAGCTAAATCAAGAATTTCTGGCCATTTTGAACCAAAAGCAACTCCAATAGGAAGATTACAACAATAACTCAATAAGAAAGTCTAATTGAAGAAAAAGAAATTATAAAGATCATTTTGATTAAAAGAGGAAATGTAGAGATCGATTCAAATGAGAGACTCATGGAGGGAACGATTGGCACCATCTATGAATGGGGAGAAAGTGCTGTTGCAGGAGAAGAGAATTTGTCAGAGGAAGACGGAAGAAGATTGGTTGCCCATCGTTCGTTGGGAAAGATGGATGCGCAGCATCCATGAGGATACTGCCCCATAGAAGAGGCGTCATGAGTGGAAGAAAGGAAAGTTGAAGTTGCAGGTTGCTAGGGAGGGAGATCAGTGGTTGTCGCTTGTCAAAGAGGGCAGTCATGCGGCCCCATAGAAGAGGCGTCATGAGTGGAAGAAAGGCAAGTTGAAGTTGCAGGTTGCTAGGGAAGGGAGATCTGTGGTTGTCGCTTGTCGAAGAGGGCAGTCATGCGGCCTATTGTGTGATCAACTGACATGAGCTTGGTGTTGTGGCTTATGAGAACTCAAGAAGCAACAAATGAAGGGAGAGGAGTTTGGGGTTTCAACTTCCAAGGGAAGGATAGGTACTTTAAATAAACCTAAGAAACTCAACTCACTTAGAATTATGGACAAATTTGACATAACTCAAGACAAATTTGATTCATCCTAAAATGATCAACAGAAATCCGAATCATGCTCAATTTGAATCTACTTAACCCTGATCACAACGGCCACCTGATAGACCTAACCAAACAATAATTATGCCCAAATGGCCCAAATAGCTCCACATTAGACTAAATTTGGGTCCAGCTAACCTGACTCATAATCATTTCTAATCACAGTTAATCTGCCCCAAACAGATTAAATTTACCCCTGAACAACCACCATTAAACTGTAATTACTGACAACTGCTATTAATTCCAGATTTTTTACTTATCTGGATTGAAACATTTAAGTTTCTGATTTTACACTGAATATTCTTGTGCTGTTCTATGATATTCATCTAACTCGTGTCTGGTAAAGTTTTTATTATGTGGTAGTTGGTTGATTGCAGTATATTGAACAAGCTGACACCAGAAAAATTTGATCTGCTGAAGGGGCAGTTAATTGATGCTGGAATCACAACTGCTGATATTCTAAAGGTTTTGAAGTTAACTTATTTAAAGTTGTGATATTGTTTTTTTGTTTTGGATTTTCTGTAAAGTTCATCTTTTATTTCTCAAGAATAATTTGGACTAAACAACTTTGGTGCAGGATGTCATAACTCTCATATTCGAAAAAGCTGTTTTTGAGCCAACATTTTGCCCCATGTATGCTCGTCTGTGTGCTGATCTCAATGAAAAACTTCCTCCATTCCCTCCCGAAGAAGAAGGAGGGAAAGAGATCACTTTCAAGCGAATACTCTTGAATAACTGTCAGGAGGCATTTGAAGGTGCTGACAGCCTGAGAGCAGAAGTGCAAAAGCTGAATGACCCTGACCAAGAAATGGAGCGCAGAGACAAAGAGAGAATGGTCAAACTCCGTACTCTTGGTAACATTCGCCTCATTGGTGAGCTTTTGAAAGAGAAGATGGTACCAGAAAAAATAGTTCATCATATTGCTCAGGTAGTGCTTGTTTATTTTTTTAATGTACATGACTTTATATACCCAGATCATTGCTAATAGTTGTTTTGAGCAGAAGCTGTTGGGACATGATGGAAGAACATGTCCTGCTGAAGAGAATGTTGAGGCAATCTGCCAGTTATTCAACACAATAGGGAAGCAGTTGGATGAGAGTCCCAAATCCCGTCGTTTTAATGATGCCTATTTCAATCATCTGAAGGAGTTAACTAGAAATCCCCAACTTGCCCCACGGCTAAGATTTATGGTTCGTGGTGTGCTTGACCTACGTGCAAACAATTGGGTCCCTCGACGAGAAGAGGTAAAAAACTACTTTGGTTCGTGCTGTTTTATTCTAATGGAGTAAATTTTTTATGGTCAACTCATCTAGCAACTATATATTGTTTTCTTAAGGTTAATCTTTCTTGTCTTGTAGGTCAAGGCAAAGACTATAAGTGAAATTCATTCTGAGGCTGAAAAGAACCTTGGACTACGTCCTGGTGCAACTGCTAGTATGAGAAATAATCGTGATGCTGGTCCTTTAGGGCCTCCAAGTCCTGGATTTCCTATGAATAGACCTGGAACTGGTGGTATGATGCCTGGGATGCCTGGAACAAGAAAAATGCCTGGAATGCCTGGGTTAGATGGGGACTTATGGGAAGTTCCACGGAGCAAATCTATGTCAAGGGGTGATGCTAATCAAATCAATAGCACTTCAGTTGCCAAGTCTACATCTCTCAATTCTAGGCTCTTACCTCAAGGTAGTGGTAGCTCAATTGTTGGCAAGACCAGTGCATTGTTTCAGGGCAATGGACCACCAACTCGTCCTTCAACCTCTACTCTACCAGGTGCAGTAGATTCCATGCCTCAAATGTTGAGGTCTGTCAACCAAGTGCCACCACCTGTCATCGCTGATAAGTCACCGACTGTACTTAAATTCAATCCTGATGAGCTACAGAAGAAGACAGTTGCTCTTCTTGATGAGTATTTCCACATCCGAATTCTGGATGAAGCACTTCATTGCATAGAGGAGCTAGAGAGCTCTGAATACCACCCCAAGGTAGTGAAGGAAGCTATCAATATGGCTCTGGACAAAGGCCTTTCTTTCCTAGATCCTCTTTTGAAATTTTTGGAGTATTTGTTGGCTAAGAAGGTCTTTACTCCAAGAGATCTGGGGGAAGGCTGCTTACTCTATGGGGCAATGCTGGATGACATTGCTATTGACTTGCCAAAAGCACCTACCTATTTCGGCGAGGTTATGGGTAGACTCATTCTGATTGGTGGTGCTGATTTTAAGGTATTGGAGGAAGTTATGAAAAATGTGAAAGATGCTGATTTCCAATCTACAATTTTGACCGCTGCTATGAGGATAATTAAAGCAAGTCCTAATGGTCAAGCTGTGTTGGATGCACAAGCAGTACTAGTAAGGGTTTGTGAGCAACTGGTGCAATGAGTTTAGTATTATGGTAAAATTATTTAGTCTATGTTTTGTAATAGAGTAGTTGTGGGTATTTCTCCATTTATCCTTGGCGTGTTTTATGGATTTGTATTTGATGAGTCACATGTAGAACAATCAATCTTAAAGTAAATTTGTATGCAACAATTAGTTTATTCATACTGTTGAGAGATTATATGAGGCGTTCTTTGGTTATTGATTTAGACAGAATAATGTAGTTCCTGTTGAAGATCAATATTTTTTTTAATCTGTCGTTAATCTATGGTCGATCTTATGGGATAAGGCTTGATTGTTAATTTGTTTGTATGTGTGTTTTTTTTTCATTTGATGCTGATTGGTATTATTTCAAATCTGTTGAGTTTAAGGGTTTGTTTTTCTCTATTCTGGGGTTCATATGCCAAGGGAAAATATCTTTTGATTTCTTGCACTTATTAAAATTTTGACCGTATGCATTATGGACATTCACAAACAATTCGTTTACCAAGTCAAGTCATCTACTTGCTGACCTTATTAAACCTTGTTAATTATGGCCTATGCATATTCATTTTCCTTTTCATTTCGGTAAACAATACTTATATAGCAATATAAGGTGTCTGTATCCAATATTGCACTCTCAAGTCACCAGGTGAGATGTTCACCTTTCTGACATTACTAGGCCATTTTCATTTAATTGAGATGACCTATATACAATGAGTCTTGAAGTTCTAAATCATTTCACATTCTGAGAGTGCGATGATTAAAATATAAGGTGTTATCGTATGAGATTTTGAGATCTAAACTTGGTGTGTTTGAACATGTCTCCTTTGTTACTAGTAGCCATCCGTGATTTACATCCTTCATATTGGTTTAGGGACGGATTGACAGAGGTACTGGCGTCAAACGAATCCCCTTTTGCCACATAATTTCCTCCAACATTAGATGTTCACTCCAATAACTACCTCCAACACCTTTAAATCAACATCGCCAATGAAAATGATTCTAAGTAATCAATGATACACTTGGGCCATCCAAGCTTAATGAGAATTCAGTTGTATCTGATACTCAGCTGTGACATATTATTAGAAAATTTTCTCTTTAATAGGTAGCAGATTTGAGAATATTAATTGTCAGGATAAGTTTTTATATGCATTTTCTTGATTTACTCATGTGACTGACAGAAAATTTCTACGTGGCCAGATCAATCACCACATGTTTGAGATTACTTTATTAATCATTTGTTTTTAATGAGAAATCAGTCAATAATAAAAGCTCAATAAAGTCTACTTTTGAGTTCATGAAGTATTCAAAGTTCAAAACTTAGTTTTTGATCAATTCACTATTTACTTTAATATTTCAATTAATTATAAAATCAATTACAAACATTAAAGTTGATCTAATCTATATATTTAGTAGTTAAAAGAGTCTTAATTATATTGTGTTAGTAGTTGTATTTTGTATGGTATGTATGGGTAGTTATAGTTGGCCTTATGAAAGTGTGTTGTGCATTATGTTTTTTTGGATTTCTAGTTTGCTGCATGTTTTGTATGAATTCCTATTTGGGAGGAATGTTCCAAGTATAAGAGGGGGTTGAATTTTGTAAGAATTCAATCCATCTTTGAATTGAGAATGTTTTTGTCTAAAAAACGGTGGAGATGGTGTGCTAGACAGATATCTGGCTTTATCGTTGCTTGGGAGAAGTGACACTTGGCACTCCTTCCTACGCACACCGTAAAGAGAGCAAGGGGAGAGTTAGAGCAAGAACTAGGGAGGAGTTCTTAACGTAGGCACTCTGACGCTCAAGTCAGTCAGTAGTCGAGCGAAAAGTAGATAAGAAGATGAACAGTAGCGTAGATGCGTATGTATTTTTCAGGGTGTGAGGACGTACTTGATCAACGGAGAGGACCTCCTTTTTACCCTCAGAAGCTCCGTAATTATAAGGTGTCAGAGAATGTCTGGTCTCAGAATTGTCGAATATTCATGTACAACCACCCTTTGAGGAAGGTTCCATTTAATGCACATGAATTGTCTTTTGTAACTTTCGTATTAATAAGGCGGCTGAGAATATTTAATGTTAGATTATGCCAAGTAATGCCAGATAATGGAAGCTGTACGACCATTCTTGGAGAAAGGTTTCATATTCTGTATATACTTTGGTGGTGGAATATTCTCTGTTGAATAGTTGCTATTCTCTGACAGGTTGTTGTGATTCCCTGACAATATTGTCTCCTGGAGGCAATCTGATCGACCTAGTATGCTAGAAGACTTGTACATAAGAAGCAGGGAACCAAGACCTGAAAGCCTGACCAACTTCATAGTTGACTAACCGTATGCAAATTATCTTGGCGCTGAGAGATAGAGAACCACATATTGGAAGTCGGATCGGCTCTTGGGTTGATCAGCTATATACTGAAAGTTGTATCGTAAAAGTGGGGAGCTAAGTCCCTTTAGTGAAGTTTCAGAGTGCCTAGCTGGCCTAAAGTTTGACATTCATGGAATACTTCAGGAGGGGATCCTCTACATCTTTAGGCTGAGCCCCAACTGGGTGGGGCTGCAATTCTCCTTCGATAAGAAATTTTAACTTCCTTTCTACCTTGCATCTAACTGAGACATTCCTTTTCGTTACACATCAGAGACTTTTTCTAAGGCTCTAACCTCAAAGACCACATGAATGGATGAAACTGTACTCAATCAGATATGCAAGGTAATCTTTCTGAGCGGGAAAGTTCATTGCCCAACTTCCCTCAAGTACCAAAAGCATCCTCTAAGTCCCTTGACTTAGATGCGCCTCTTAGGTTTCGACTGAAAAGACACCAATTAGACACCTAGGCTCCATTCGAACAAGCTAGGCCGGAGTGAGTAAATGCACCTCCTGGCCCTACTTGGACCTGATCGTCCTTTCTTAGCCAGGCCTATTCCCTTAGGGCCAACTAGACCAATTTACATGATCGCATTGTCTGTGTGCCCACCTTGGCTAGCTACCCTAACTTATGCACCTTCATCATTTATATGCCCTCCCTAGCCAACGGAACCAACTCTGGATGCCTCTTCTTTGAGGCCCAATACATCTCACTAGCCCGAGCGACGGTTTGCTCTTTCCTTTGATGTGCCTTCCAAACAGATGATGCCCCCAAAAGGGGATGAATCTCGATCCCCAGCTGCCCTATGAGATGGTAAAACTAAAAGGGCTATTGGTAGAAGCCTGGGTGAACACAATAGGGTGAATGAAGAGCTGCTCTATCTATGATCTTACAGATGGTTTTGCTCAAGATGCCACCACAGTAAATTCCAACCTTTGGTTTCATTCCTTTTAGTAAGATTTCTAACCTTATTTCTTTTAGTTCCTCATGTCTGGGCTGATCATAAGCCAACTGGAGGTGGATCTGGATAGGGCCAAAAAAATTTTAAAAGACCGAATGGATGAACTAGAGTTCCTATAGCTCCGGCCGCGATTCCAAAGGTAAACCGACTACGCTAAGAAGTGGGAACCTAGACGGAACTACTATTAAAGATGGAACAAGACCTATTGGGGGCTCCACAGGGGATCGGTGACTATGAGGCAGCAAAGAAAAAAGCTAGAAATCTTGTTGTAGAACAGTGAAGCTAAACTCCAAGTGGAAACTACACATTGAGAGCTAGAGAAGTATCCGATTTGGCACAAAAGACTGCTCTGCTAGAGGAGTTGAAGACTTCTCACACTGCCAAGTTAGTCGAGAGAGCTAAGGAGCTATCGGCCAAGAATCTATTGATACTAGAGCAACAGAGGAACTTAGACCACATGAGAGCAAAATAGATTCTCTGCAAGCTGAGCTAGAGTTTGCCTGGTCTGAAGTGCTAGCCTCCTAATCAGAATTAGCAGCTTATAAAGCCAGAGAGGATTAACGATTTAAGGGTAGACGAGTATCTTACCTTCAATTTCATGAGTTTGGCATGAAATTTAGCCAGCACACTATAAAGATGCTTTCATATGAAGCCGAAGGAGCAATCACACCACTCCACGAGGCGGGCTACTTATTGATCGATCCACCGAAACACTTCTTAAAATTCTAGCAAATTTTAGATGAATTCCTAGTCAAACTTTTCACCAAACTTGATTGATAAAATAATGTAATAGTACTTGTGCCTTGAACCCATAGGGGGAAGGGGGGGGGGGGGGCAGGAAGCTATAATACATGTATATGCAATCATCGTCTTATCTATGATTTCTGATTAATCTTATACTTTTCAGTGTTGATTGAGCAATTAGGTTTGCAAGGTGAGTTTCGAGTGAACACCACTTCACATGATGTACCGAGCAAGCGATAATTTATATAAAAATGTTGATTGATTAGAAGGTCAGGAACTCATGCATGCGAGTGATCATACTTATAACTTAGCCGAGCAGAATAATTTGGTCAGGCGACCTGAGAATATGGGAATTAGGCGTTGAGTATACATGCTTATAACTAAGCCAAGCAGAATAACTTAGCTGGGTGGCTCGAGAGTTTGGGACATAGGTATGAGAGTATGCTCACTTATAACTCGGCTGGATAATTCAAGAGTCTGGAATATAGGCGGAGTGCATGCTCACTTATAACTCAACTAGATAACTCGAGAGTTTGAGATATAGATGCGAGAACATGCTTGCTTATAACTCGGCTGGATGACTCAAGAATTTTGGGACATGGGCGTGAGAGCATGCTTGCTTTTAACTCAACCGAATGTCTTAAGAATTGGGACATAGCGCGAGAGTCTATTGGCTTATAACTCGGCTGAATGGCTCGAAAGTCAAGGATAGAGATGCGAGAGCACGTTCGCTTATAACTCAACCAGATGGATCAAGAGTTTGGGAGGTAGGTGTGAGAGCATGCTTGCTTATAACTTGGCTAGACAGCTCGAGAGTTTGGGACATAGGAGCGAGAGATGCTGGCTTATAGCTGGTCGGATGACTCGAGAGTCTAGAATATAAGCGCAAGAGCATGCTTACTTATAACTCTGCCAAGTGGCTTGAGAGTCTAGAATATAGGCGCGAGAGCATGCTCACTTATAATACAGTCTAACGACATGAGACTCTGGGACATAGGTCAAGATCATGTTGTCTTATATCTCGATCGAGCGACATGAGAGTCTGGAATATAGGTGCGAGTGTATGCTCACTTATAACTGAGTCAAACGGCTCGAGAGTCTGAGACATATGCATGAGAGCATGCTTGCTTATAACTTGGTTGAACAACACAAGAGCCTAGAATATAAGCGTGGGAGTATTCTCACTTATAACTCGGTTGAACGACTCGAGAGTCTGGAATATAAGCACGAGAGCATGCTCGCTTATAACTCAGTCGAATGGCTCGAGAGTCTAGGATATTGGCATGAGAGCATGCTCGCTTATCACTCGGTCGAACGACATGAGAGTTTGGGACAAAGGAGCGAGAGCATGCTCACTTATAACTCGACCGAACGGCTCGAGAATCTGGAATATAAGTGCGAGAGGATGCTCTCTTATAACTTGGCTGAGTGACACAAGAGTATGAAATATAGGCACGAGAGTATGCTCGCTTATAACTCAGTCGAACAACTCGAGAGTTTTGGATATAGGTGCGAGAGCATGCTCGCTTATAACTAGGCTGAGTGGCACGAGAGTCTGGAATATAAGAGTGAGAGCATGCTCGATTATAACTCGGCCGAGTGACATGAGAGTTTGGAATATAGGCGCGAGAGCATGCTCACTTATAGCTTGGTCAGATGGCTCAAGAGTCTAGGACATAGGCGCGGGAGCATGCTCGCTTATAACTTGGCAGAATAGCACAAGAGTCTAGAATATATGTGCGAAAGCATGCTCGCTTATAACTCAGTCAAATGACTCAAAAGTTTGGAATATAGGCGTGAGAGCATACTCACTTATGGCTTAGCCAAACAACCTGAGAGTTTGGAATATAAGCTCGAGAGCATGCTTGTTTATAACTTGGCTAAATGGCTCGAGAGTCCGAGAAATAGGCGCGAGAGCATAATCGCTTAGAACTCAGCCGAATGCCTCGAGAGTCTAGAATATAGGCATGAGAATGTGCTCATTTATAATTCTGCCGAGTGGCACAAGAGTCTAGAATATAGGATAGAGAGCATGTTGTTTATAATTCGGCCACATGACTTGAGAGTTTAGGATATAAGTGCGAAAGTATGCTCGCTTATAACTCAGTCAAACAAAACGAGAGTATGGGACA
>JBBMJZ010411377.1:0-12340 GCA_037833815.1 Zingiber zerumbet
AAAAAAATATGACGTATATTAAGAAACTTTCTACTTAATTTAGTCATGATATAATGAACTATTAATGTTTAATAAAATTGATTTGACTAATAACAAACTTGATTACACACTCATTTGTGAATTGATCGACTTAATTCCAAAAATACAAATTTTATTATTAAACTTGGTATTGTATTTAAGTTGATTGAATAACAATGTGTTAATAGAAAATGAGATCAATCTAAATCTATATTTATATTTATATTTATACTTATACGTATACAATAGACAGTGTGGGATGGAATGGAAATATATTTATAAGAAATCTTTTTTTAAAATATAAATTTATATTTCGCTAATCTGGAGGCATAATTAGTATAACGCCGTTAGTATGTTGATACGTAACGGTATCAGATCGGCTCATGTAACGGGCGACACAATCGAGTAGGCAGCCTTCCATTCCGGCGCAGTTGCGTCAGGCGCGGCGCGAAACGAAGTCCGGGGAGGGCATCGGGCCACACACGTGTGGGATCCGATTCTTCACCCTTTGACGCCGTGTCAACTCAGTCTCCGACACGGAAATCTGCGAGGGCGCTCCTCTTCGTCCTCGCCTCACTGTGTGCGCACGCTGCCTGTGGAAACGACAACAGGGTTCATCCATTATTTAAAACCAAGCGATAAACAGAGTTGATTTATTCTCTTTTATCTGATTCGAATTTTTCATGTCCAATCAAGAGAATCACTAAAATATTTTGCCACGAAGAATCTGCATTTTGCACTCATCAAATGAAGCACATAATAATTGAGCTTTAGAGGAGACGCATCAACAGTGGGGTCAATGACAAGTGTTTAAATAGCTGTAACGCATGAAGGCAAACAAAAGAGCTGTCTCAACGTCGAACGACTGAACATATATGGTATGCATTTAAGTTATTCGAGTAAATACTGAAATGGAACGAAACAGAATAATTCACTGGATGCAATAAGTCCTGTGCAAATTTCTGTATAGCCAGTCTCACATTGTCACAGATCGGCATACTGCGTTGCTGATGTGAATGCGTCAGCAACATTAGTTGCGCGTCCTTGACCAGGAAGATGAAGAAGATGTCCTCGAAGCACCAAAGGATGGTTGACGGTCATCACTTCGCCATCGATCATTGCCTGATTGGGGAGGGCGATCATCCTGCCTTGACCACCGATCAGGCTCAGGAGTAATAGCAGGCGCTGTCTTTTGTCCCTCGCTTCTCTCACGGAGAAACCTTGGCACATACTTACCAGCAGCAGGTGCAGCAGATGCTGCTGCAGCTGGTGGAGCAGGAACAGACTCGGAAGACAGAGGACCAGAAGCAGGGTCAGTTGGCCGAGGCAGAGGCTCTTGTTTTCTAAGAAGTGATTCTCTTCGCAGTCGTTCCTTCTCTTCTAATTCTCTTTCTCGCTGTCTCTGCTTCTCAGCAATTGCATCCAACTTTGCTTTCCGCTCAGCTTCTTCTTTCTTGCGCGTCTCTTCTTCTGCAAAATTTTGATACGAGAAATATAACTTGCATGAGACCTTGGTATTATGAATGTAATGCTCTTCACAAGTTGTTTAGAAGAAAGACATAACAAACTGAGATTGATGTGCCTTCAACACAGGCTAACCTAAACCACTAGAAAAAATTGCAGTGTCATGGTATGGTACTAGAGCCAACTCAAAGTACAATTTGAGGATAAAAAAAATAATAATTACCTTCACGCTTTCTAGTTTCCTCGGCTTCCCGTTCCCTTGTCAAACGCTCTTCTTCAGACTTGAGATAATAGAGAAGTTTTCTCTTCATCTCCCGTTCATGCTTCCGCATTGTTACAATCTGCTTAATTTTATCTTCTCTTTCTGTCTTCAGTCGGTTATGCTCTGCTTCACGATGGCTAACTATTCTTTGTTGAAATATGTGCTGGAGAAATAATGAATAGAGCACATCAGAAGAAGCATGTTATCCATGATATAGTTTTTTGCCTGTTTTATATGAAACTATGAGAAATTTCCAAAAAAATTCCAGAACACCAATAAATTGAAAGACCAGAAATGTTTGGTAGACAGGACAATAAAAATTTTGAAATCCCACATCAAGTAAATATTCAAGATATAAAACAGACGTGCCGGTCTATAAACTAACTGCTTACAACAGCTAAATGAAACAAATTGGAAGATATTTCAAGCAATAAAGCAATTTAAATAGTTTTAAAAATAATTAATTAAAAAAAAAGATAAATCTTAACCTTGTGATCCAACATTCTGGCAAGTCTATTCTTCTCTTGGAGATCACCGGCATGGTGCTTCCTGCTGAGCTCTATCTCTTTCTGGGGAAAAAACAATATATATATTTTTCAAAATTATCAAAAAGAAAATAAGCTTTAAAAGAAGATTTAAGGGGTATCAAACCAGTTGTTCACGTTCATGAAGAATTTCCTCCTCCGCCAAGCGATGTTTGAAGGCTTGCTCAATGAGTTGGGTCTCTTCTTCTCTCTTTGCCCGTTCCATGTAATCCATCGTTTTGGCAAGTCTCAGCAACTTCTTCTCCGACTCTTGTCTTTCCTTCAATTGCTCACTTAAAGCCATCTCAATCAATGTCTGCTTCGTGACCTTCTCCTGACAAACAGAAAATACATAAATACATGATAGTGCAATCTAAGAGACGATAATAGCAATAATAAGCAGATAAAAAAAATGTAATCATGACAGTAGAGAACTCCAACTATCAGGTTTAAAAAATAAAGAGAGAAACTGAGTAAATGACTTTAGACGATACTAAAATGTATATCATACAATCTATTGCTAAGAAAATGGCAGTTCTACAATTGTTGTGCCTTCTTTCCAACAAATTAATCATTTAAATTTTCTCTATTATCTCTAAAAGATTAATCAATTAGTGTAATTGATCACAAACAGTCGTCAAACTTCACAGAAGCTATATAAGAGCTTACCCCTTCAATCAGAGGTTTCTTTCCTTTTTTTTTGGTACCCTTTTGCGCTTCAAGAAGCAATGCTTGAGCTTCTTGAAGTTCTCTCTCCTCTATTTCATGGCGAATACGCAACACCTCCCTTCGATGATATTCTTCAGCTAGACGCTTCTGTTCAGCCTCCTCAGTTACCTTCTGAAGTTTTAATCTCTTGGATTCTTCTTCTCGCTCCTTCAATAATTAAAATAACAAGTCCAATGTCAAACTCGAACAGAGAATTATCCTCAGGAAAAGGGGCATACTGAAAATACCCTTTCAAGCATCTGGCGTTCATGCTCTTCTTTGCGTTTCTCAATGATGGATTTCCTAGCAAGAAGCCGCTTATGTTCCTTGTCAATTATTTCCACAAGATTATATTTTATACCCAATTTATACTCCTCTTTGTTTACAGGCGGTGAGATCATATTCCACGCTTTATTAAGAGAAACAGCAAGAATGCAAAGATGGTCAGAGAGCTTCTCAGATTCAATGTCCTGTGAACAAAATGACATTTTGATACATGAAGCATCCATCAGAAGAATCATATAGCATAGCATTAAGTAACAGGAAACATGATACTAAATGCAAGATGCAGATAATGCTGTCTCATTGAGATAGCTACTGTCAGTTTTTGATGAGCAATGGCAAAAAAAAAAAAAAAAAGTCAATGTCAAAACATAGCAAACATAATATTGCGAGTAAATACAACGTGCAAGACGATAGCTATTATGCAATAACTAGTGCATATATCATTGTTCAACATACTCCATAAATTAACTAACAAAAAGGTATTAACATATGCATCATCAGCATCAACCCTGACAATCCATGAATCTGAAGATACAGGGACCGGCATTAATCATGTTAACCAACTAAGCTTAATAAATTAAAAAAATGCTGGACCTCATGAAAACTCGCCAACTGACTTGGAAAATGTGTATTTCATTCATTTTGACAGACAAATCATGTGAAAACACAAACAAGACATTGAGTATTTCATTCATCTCAATGGACAAGTCATCAAAAGCATGGGCCTGCCATCAAAAGCATGGGCATGTTTCAGTTAAATCTTTAACAAATTGTTAAACATTAAACCTCAATATATCCTAGGAAAAAAGACGCACTGTGAATATGCAAACCAGATGTAAGATTATAAGGCAAGCAAAAGTAAAGAAATTCCTTTGCATGAAAAGTAGGATAAGGAAATTATGGTAAAACACAACAACATGGTATACAGAATTGCAGTTTGCTTGATCAACCTTCTTTAAAAATCTGCTCATCTGCATACATACATGCCAGCGACAATATGCATAAGTTTACATAATATCTACTCATAATGAAAATAAGCCGTGGTATGCCGGAGGAAAATGAGTAAATTCCCTAAGAAAACATACAAATGTCAAAAGCATGGACAACATACCACATTACCAAAATGGAAGGCGCCCTTCAGATGATCAACTTTCATAGCTAGAAAATTGTATTTGACTGAATCAACAGATATCTTCTCAACGAGAGAGAAGTCATAAAATGGTATCATCTTCAACAAAGACTCAATTTTTATGGACTGATATACCTGAGAAATCTGAAAGGCAGGAAGTGAAAAATAAACAAATCTATGAGATTATATATATATATATATATATCAGGAAAACATTATGTAAATAAAAGAAACTAGATGTTTGAAGAGAAAATTGTTAAAATCACACCTGTTGAAGCACTCTTAAAGCGGTCAGCTTTTCAAGACAAGGAATGTATTTTGAGAGTTGCACTTCTGGAACTGACGAGGCTGATGCTAGTTTACCACCAAGCTTTGAAATCTTAGCAAGTAAAGGCTGGATCCTTGAAGCAAGGTCTAAAGGAAGGAACTCATTTTCCAAAAGATTGTAGATATCCTTCACTTCTTGAGAAACACAAGCTATTAAACCTTTGTTGTTCTGTGACATATACTTTCCAGAATTAAAACCCTATACTTTCAATGTCTAGTATGCATAGAAAAAAAGAGTTAACAAATCTTCGTAAATAATATGGATGCAGCTCAGTATAGTGTATTCCAGTCGAGACATCATATCCAAGTTCAGACTACACACAATTTCAGCCTTTGGTAAATAAGGGAAGATATCTGTTGTCAACAGCATATTAACTCTTAAACTGGGTACAATCTGAAGTTTAAAGTATGTTTCTTCAGTGGAAACAGATCGGAAAAAACCAAGGCTAGTGAAAGACATGTAGGGATTAGGGAAACCATTTCCCTCTGTTTCTTTTGGTGGTGGAGAATAACCGACCATAGTAGCATGCTAAAGTCAGTCACAATCTCAAGAAGCATGCAAGTTACTTCCTCACTCAATTCATGCTCTGGCAAACTTACAAACAGGACCAGATACCATGTCTAGGTGAAAGGTTATCAATTCACTAGGCTATTGAATCATAGAAAACATGCTCCATGACAGAGAAGCAAGTTTTAGCAGATGTAAAGTGGTCCAATCCCATTTCAAAATCTTTACACATTTTTGAAACTGGTATATTCAGTAAAAACAAATTCTTAGCAGAAGAAAAGTCAAGCCATAAAATCAACAAAAGCGAAACGTTTTCTGTTTGTGAGATCATTAGCCTGAGAGTCAAGAGATCTTTTATCAAACACAAGGGCAAAAAAGGAGTATGCTGATGAAAAAATGTAACTGCAGCACACAAATAAAAGTTCATATGAAAAATGTGTAATCAAAAACAGATTTGTAGAAAGCATAAAATTAAGAACGTAAATATGGATACAAAAAGTAATTTATTTGGCTAGGAGCACAAATAGTTGAAAATAATACTGAAGAAGTAGTCCATGCCATACCAATTCTGCAAGCAATGATCCACGTGAAAGCTGCAAAATAAAAATGAGGCATCAGGACAAACTTTCATGTTAGGATCTTCAGGCAATCAGCACAAACATACCACTTCTCTACTCTCCGTATTAGGATCAAGAGTAAAATTGATAAGGCCAGCAATTCGCATATTGCGTTCTTTTTCATTTTCAAGCTCCAAATGGGATGCCCTATACTTCTGGTCATATGGGGTCACTGAAAGGGTAGCCAATAAAACAGATGAAGCTATCAACTGCAGATCCTTCTGTGATAAGTTCTTATTATAGCTTTTCTGCAAAGTGAAAAGCTTCAACCATGCATATGCATGATAAAGATGACTATTTGAGACCCAAAAAATATCTGTTAACTTTGCATAGTATACCACCATTAATGATGGCTTCGGACTCTTCTTCACCATACTCATCAAACCATGGATATCTTCAACTGAGCGGAATGCTTCCTGTAAAAATAAGCAATATAAAAGAATAAAGAATTCAAAAGAGAACATCAAGGTTTGTGATAAAATTATATAGTCTCAACAAACAAAAGGAAATGCAGAAGGGAAGACAAACCTGCCACAACTCTAGATCAGTTGATACCTTCAGTTGCTCAATCCTAGTGTCCAAATAAAGCTGCAAACTCTCTGGAGCCGTCAGATCTGGCCGATCTCTTTGGTCCCTATACTTGTTTAAATTAGCAAGATGATTCCGTATAATCTCACAAAGCCTACGAAATTCTGTGGTCCGCTTGTATTTTTTACAGAATTGGAAGGCCCGATGTGCTGTCATCTGAATATTAAAATAAAGGAATAATGAAAAATAGCATTGTCATCTTGGATTCACATATTTAGTTTGCATTTATTCTAAAAAATGTACCTAAGACTTATTAGCTAGGATTTAAAAAAAAAATAGTTATAAGAAGTTGATAAGCAAAATCATAAACTTCTCAGGTAGAACTACACAATAAAGCAGTGAGAATTGAAACAAGCACTTTTATAGTCTCACCAATAGAGTTATAGAGGTTAGTTGGGACACATATTATAGGGTAGTTGCTAAAAGGACTTGATAATGTCAAGCAAGAATAAAATTTGTATGTATTTTCCATGAATCATTTCCATTATGAATCTTTGGTGTTGAGAGCATATACTCAATAAGCATTGCTAAGAATAAATTACCGTAAAAAGAATAGTCAAAACACAAGAACAGAAACACATAAGTTACAACAAAAAAGGTAGACAATCTCAGCAATTTCATAGAATATTATCTATGGATATTACAAATTGCCATCAGCTAGAAAATCAAGAGAATCACAAAGGATTCAGACATCATGATATTTTGAGTGAAATTTAATAAAAATATTTAAAATGATAAAATGTTTGACATCTCTAATTAGTTTCTTGACTGAGTTAATGACCTTAACTATTGTCTTGACAAGTAAATGAACCAAATGTATACTAGTTCTTCCCTAAAGCATCCTTTTTCTCCCACTTTGTTGTGTTCTCTGTCTAAAGCTAGCGCTTCTAAATTCTAATAGTTTTTAGACCATAGAATATACACATGTATATGAATATGCCTAGTGAACAAGACATATTTCAAAACTGAAATTTATTAATTGATTTAAACATCAAACCATTCCCAATGGTTAAATAGATTTCTCCAAAATGATTTGATTCTTTCCTCTATCACAGCCACTTAGATTATCTAATTTGTTTAAAATGCTTTAATTCAAAATCCTTATCTAAAATATTTAAGAGATTAAGAATATTTCAACTATATATTTTCGTTGCAAAGTGAATGAAAATCTAATCTATTTCATTTTTTTAAATGCATAACTTTCATTTGTCTAATTATAGTTACAATTTTATATATTTGGCGAAAGAAAATGCTGTCAAAAGATTAAGGCTCCATTTACTTGAGTGGAAATGAGGGGGAAGGGAAGGAGAGAAAAGGCAACATAAAATTGGATGTAAATGATTCCAAGATGAGTAATATTGTGATCTTTTTACCGTCGTCTCCCTTGACACCTTTCTGTCAAAATAACACTAAGTCCAAAAGGCAACAAATATATGCATCAAGGGAACAAATATTTAAGCAGCAAAATACGCAAGCAATGTCAATGATAATGAGACGTGTTGACTTTAAAAATTTGCTTCAAAACCAACAAAATAACTTCAATATGTACATGGCAGGTTCTGAACTAGGGCAGTTGAGCAAGAATAACTTGTATAAACAAGTGATTGTACAAGGAAAAGGTATGAGAATTTAAAGCACAAGGTTTCAACTCAAGACATTAGTCAGAATACTAGTGTCTCTTAATTTACTACAAAGCTTCTTGCAAAGAGAAACAAATAACTGGTTTTTACATTCAACAGAATGACAAAGTTCTTATATTACTACAATAACCTAAGAATGAAGAAAAATAAATTTTCTACCATTGAAGATTTTAGGATGTCAAGCAGTAGCTCTGAAACTAAACATAATTTAAATAAAAGAGACAAACTCATAACTTCAAAAAGAAAGAATTTTATCTGTCAATAACAAATAGGATTTATAGATGGCTTACAGCATACAGCGATTCTAACTTGGAATTGTTGCGCAAAATCTCAAGCACTGTTCTGTAGGTTTCCCACAAGAATTTGAACCATGGAGTCACAAGCTCCCTATCTGATCTATCCTTACCCTTCTCCCCACTGACATAGCTTAGCATTAAATCCTCAGGTCTCTTATCAGCTTCAAGATCTTCCACGTCCAAGGCATCTTCCAAGGCTTGTGCCTGAGTCCTAACCTTCTCAGCTCTCTCTGTTGAAAGCTGCATGAAGTGTTTTATCACTTCCTCTAGCGAACTTATATTTACTTGTTGACATATAATTCGATATTGGATAAGACCATCCTTGGCAAATCGGCCTTTCCTCATGTCCACACAGAGTTCTACATATTTGAACATAATTCTCTCTAGGGCCTTCTGCCATGCTCTGTATCTTTTTGAAGTAATTAGATCGTGCAGTGCTTGTAAGGCAGCTTGCTTTTGTCCAACATTAATCAACTCTGAATCAAAAGAATAAAAAGGGGGAAACATGCCCATTTTAGTTGATCAAACATATATTAAAAAGAAAATGTTGCATTATCGATGACAGCATTACTGGGCAAGGCAAAGTAATCTGTGTAAAGCTACAGAAGATGAAAGACTAGAAGATGGATTGTGAATTCTTATTCTAATCGCACAAAATTTTCAGAAAATAAAGGCATAGTCCTCAATACAAAGAATTCTTATTCTAAATTGAAGAATACATAATATCCAAGCAGTTTGTATATGAAGGTGTTTCATCATGTTTGTCTGCGTGTATTCAAGCAAAGCAATGACAACACAACTATTGAGGAAGAACTATTACCCTCTGCCCGTTTTAGAGCATTCTCTGGCTTAGCAAAGGTTGCCATTTTCAGCAGAAAGAAATGGTTGAAGCCTGCTTCTCACCACGAAGCAGGTTTAATGCTGCTTAAAAAGAAAGATTAGTATGTTAAATCCATATGTACAACAGAGACGAAATGGGGTTTACAAGAATGGCTAGTTAACAATAGTAAATATTATTCTTGTAGGAGAAACAGAATCTTATTTTTATATAAAAACGGATTAAGTGATCTAGAAAACAAATAAATAGATACATAAGTTCATTAATTAAATAAATATTGAAACATCCAAACTGTTTAGCTCCAGTAGATGATAAAATGAATGAAAATAGGTTAAGATAGTATGATTCTATCCAAAGATGATAGATTCTGCAGGTAAGCAAGTTAAATAATTAGAGTTAAAGCTGTACAAGGCAGAGAGATCAACGAAAGCTCCAGTTAATGTGAATAAAAGTGAGTAGCTAGATCCAAATATTATCAACGATGCAAACTGCATAGCGTCTAATGGAGAACAAGACCTGTGTATCCAATCTCAAATGTTTCTTTACACAAAAATTCACTCATATAGCTTGTCACAGAAAATAATCATCAGATGATCCAACAACCAAAACAACCTAACTGCCTAACCATGCACTAAAATACTTTATAATCTACTCTTCATTCAATGAACCACAGAATAATCAAAACAACAAAGATAAACATATAAAAAAAAAATCAATGCATATGCCATGAGATTAAAAAAACCCCAGAAAAGTTCTTTTTGTCCATGTAGATATGATATGTCTTCCCAAAACCTTAGCACAAATTCAACTCTAGAAACATTGATGCAATTCTCTCAACTAAACTTAATGAGATAAAATTTAAGGCAAATTGGAAAAGTTGAAGCAGTCACACTTGTAGGATCGATGCGCGTCGATAGAGGATAATGATGTGGAAAGGAAGGACGTGAGAGGGAGGTCCCCTTTGATTACAGACACACTGTGCATAGATAAAATTAAAATAAAATAAAGACATAGCATGCTTTGGGTTGAGAGAAATCAAAATTTATTTGATGTGGATGTTCTATGCAAAAACAAAGATTGATAACATGATTAGCCATTCTAAAAACCATATTATTTGTTTGATTGAACCAAAAGAATCAAGTTCAAGAAAACAAAAACTTTAAATTACAAACACAAATTCAAAAAAGTTTTGATTTAACTCTAACTTGAGTTGGGTCAAATTACAAATCCAGTCCCATACAAAATCTTCACATTCTAGCAAAGGACGATTTGGTGCACGAAGCTTCCACCGTTGCGGAGTCCCAAGGCAGACCACATTGGATCTATTGTACGTAGCCTCCTTGCATTTTGCAAGAGGTTGTTTCTGTGACTCGAACTTGTGACATCACAAGGTAGCGACTTTACCGCTGTGCCAAGGCTCCCCTTCAAATCTTCACATTCTAGTAATTAGATAGATTGCAAACGTCAAATTTAATATTTTACAATGCCCCTATAATGAAATGGGACCTCTCCTCCATCTTTTCCACACCATCATATTAACAAATGTGGTTTCTTCAAATTGCTAATCATGAATGTTTAACAAACGTGGCTTCTTCAAATTGCTAATCATGAATGTGTTCCTTCTGTACTCTCTGAATTGTGAGCCTATGTTTACATCACATTAAGATTAGTCAAGTAATCTTGTAGGACCATTTTCTTTCTTCGCAAGTTTATGACTTTCTTTCCAAAATTTTAAGCTTGGGTGAAATTCATGTTTAAGCTTCAAATGCTTAACATTTGGAACAAAAGCATTTTTAAAATTTTTTGTTGTTCTTTTATATTCTTGTAACTTATGAATTGAAGAAAAAAGTAATAAATGAATTGTTTTCATTGTATGGTTCATTGGATAAAACTTAGGCCGTTAAAGATTATGGTGTTTGAATTAGTTTATTTTAGTAGAAAATTTCATATATGAGTGAGACACATAAAAGTAGTGTTTGACAAGATAAATCAAAATGCAGATCCATTATCAAAGTCTAATGATGATGCTTTATGCATGTGCAATGTACTACAATGGTATAGGGAGATATTAGTATTTTATTCACGATTGTCTGTTGAAGAGGGGCCTTGACTTAACAGTAAAGTTGTTGCCTTGTGACTTTGTGCTCATGGGTCCAAGTCGCAAAAACAACCTCTTGCAATGCAGGGTAAGGTTGCATACAAGAGACCCAATGTGGTTCGATCCTTCCTCGGGATCCCGCATTGATAGGAGCTTTGAGCTCGGGGCTGTCCTTCATTCACGATTGTCTATTAATCCTTTGTGCAAATATAATTGAATTGATAGTTTTCCAAATTTCTAAAAAACAAATCTGTGATCAAATATGGAATCTTGTTTCAGTTATGAGGATAGTGTTCCAGCATAATTTAGAGGTAGCTAACAAACTAATTTGTTGCGTTGGCAAACACATAGAAGAGAAAAACATAGGACTGCAATGAAGCATACAAGTTTATTAAAAAAAACAGAGATTCAAAGAATAGATCTAAGAATAAACAAATGAACCTAAAGAGATCATCATAACAAACATTTCATCAGCCATGCCGAGTTCAACAGAGGACAACAAATTACGAGGGCAGAAACATACATAAACAAACAAAAAGACAAGCAAGCACGAGTCCCAACTCTCCAGGATAAGCTACAGGGAATTCATTTGTCATTGAACTTTGAGTAAGGCGATATGCAATAACGCAACCATCCATCTTCTATGTTATTTACGAAATAATGTCAAACCTCAGTAAAAATTCAACAGACTTCAATAATTATACATCCAACAAAACCCTCATGCTCAATTGCGGCGAATAATTTAAAATTAAAAAATCTGGTAAAAGTGAGCCTCTGTTAGAACAGAAGCAAAGTGGAATAAAATAGAAATATGAACTGATAATTGAACATGCATCTGACTAGAAGAAAACATACGCCCGTCAAGAAAAATTGATGGGCTAACAACAACATCAATAGATGAATGACATACTTCGATTTTATTCTTATATTTATGAAGTCGTTCATCGAGAACATTTCAAATCACAACCAACAGCAGAGAGACAGGTTTAAGGGACGAACAAAACGATCACTAAATCGATTCAAGGTTAGGCAACGCCA
>JBBMJZ010411394.1:0-12339 GCA_037833815.1 Zingiber zerumbet
AAGCTTGTTTGTTTAGCTTAACGAGCTGTTCAAGTTTGTTTGTTTAATTAATCTTATGTATATTGAACGAACATAAATAAGCTCTTATCGAGCCGAACACCAAGCTTGTTCACGAACGCTTAGTTCATTTACAGCCCTAAATATAGGTACATAACATAAATTGAATGACGAGAATTCTTCCATGTTATGACATAGGCATTTAAGGCATATATCCAAACAACGTCTAGAAAGGTTAATGTTACATGAAATTTTCGATTTCCTTGTCATGCCAAACTTTAATGTCTGCATAGAGTATGTTAAGGGAAATACCACTAACAAAAGAAAAAGGGGGCTAGCTGTTGTAGTGACGTTTTGGAGCCAATATATATGGATATTTGTGGACCATTCCCTAGGATATCTTGGAATGGACACACATATTTTATTAGCTTCATAGACGACTATTCCAGATTTTGCTATCCATACCTTATTCATGAGAAATTACCATCTTTAGACATATTCAAAATTTTCAAAGTTAAAGTTGAACTTTAACTAGGTAAAAAAATTAAAGCCATCCAATACGACCGTGGAGGTGAGTATTAGATTTGATATAGTGGATAAGGTGAACAACGTCTAGGACCTTTTGTGAACTACCTTGTCGAGTGTGAAATTGTGTCTTAATATATCATGCATGGTACACCTAATCAGAATAGTGTAGTTGAGCGACGCAATTATATCTTAAAAGACATGGTGAGAAGTATGCTGACCTTTATTTCTCTACTAGAGTCTTTATGGGGTGAGACACTCAAGACTACATTTTACTTACTCAATAGAGTACCAAGTAAGGCAATAACTAAAACCTCATTCAAGATGTGGACGGTTATACATCCTAGCATTTGGTATTTACACGTCTGGAGTTGTCTAACTGAGGCTAGACCTTATAGGTCTAACGAAAGGAAACTATACTTAGAAATAGTTAGCTATAATTTTGTAAGCTACTCTGAAAAATCAAGGGTGTATAAATTTTATGATCCCTCTAAGAGATCCTTGTTCAAAATGAGAAATGCCAAATTCATTGAGAACAGTGGGAGTGCTAAAATTAGGGAAGTATCTTTTGAGAAAAGCGTTGGTGATCCTCCTAAGGTCACTACTGGTGTGATTAGTAGTGATATGGTTATTATATCGCACATTATGGATATTACACATCCAATGAGAATAGTTAACCATGACATTTCTAATGCAATTGGATGCGCCTACCACTGAAATTGAGGTATTGCCTCATGACGATATGCAAGTACCTCAACAACCTCAAACACAAGTACCTTTAAGGTGATTCACAAGGAAACAGAGAACCACGAATTCTCATGATTATATTTATCTCCAAGAGCATGATTTTGACTTAGGATTGAAAAGTGATGTTATATCTTTCCAAAAGGTCAAATATTGTTCTAACCCTAAAAGGTGGATTAACTCAATACAAGAAGAGTTGAAGTCTATGACAGATAATGACGTTTGAGAATTTATCAAATTGCTTGAAGGTGAGAAACCCATTGGTTGTAAATGGATATTTAAAACCATGAGGAATTCAAGGGGTAATATCGAAAAGTGTAAGACTCCGTCTTGTTACCAAGGGATTCACTCAAAAAGAAGACATTGATTACAAGGAGACTTTCTTATATGTGCTCATTATAATTTGGAGCTACATCAAATAAACATAAAGACTTCATTCCTTAATGGAGACATAGAGGAGTCTATATATATGGTTCAACCAAAGAACTTTGAGTCTAAGGACTCAAAGCACTTAGTATGTAGATTAAAGAAGTCCATGATTTAAAATAAGTGTTCTGTCAATGATATCGGAAATTTGATCAGGTGGTTACCTAACTTAGATTTAAAGAGAACTCCATTGATCAGTGCATATATGTCAAATTCAGTGGGAGCAAGTTTATTATACTTGTTATGTACGTTGATGATATATTGCTTGCGAGCAATAATAATGGTCTGCTGCATGAAACCAAGTCATTTTTATCTGGTAATTTTGAAATGAGAGATCTTGGTGAAACATCTTTTGTTTTAAGCATACAGATCTGTCGTAATAGTTCAAGAGACATTCTTGGACTTTCACAACACACCTATATTGAAAAGGTACTTATAATGTATGGTATGCAGAACTGTACACCTGGTGACACACCTGTATCAAGAGGTGACAAGTTCAACTTACAACAATATCCACAGTTTGAATTTGAAATAAAGGAGATGGAATAATTACCATATGCTTTGGGAAGCCTCATGTATGCACAAGTTTGTACTCGACCAGATATATCGTTTACAGTGGGGATATTAGGCAGATATATTAGTAATTCGGGAGCTTCGCACAAGAAAACAATTAAGAGAGTGATGTGATATTTGCAAGAACTAAAGGACATATGCTCCCGTATCGGAGGTCATATCACCTGGAGGTGATGAATATTTAGACTTTGATTTTGCTGAATGCTTGGATAGCAGGAGGTTCACTTCGGGCTATATTTTCATGCTTCCTGGAGGGGCTATATCTTGGAAGAGTGTCAAGCAGACGCTTGTAGACACGTCTACTATGGAAGAAGAGTTGGTAGCATACTTCGAAGCATCTAATCATGGGATTTGGCTGCAGAACTTCATCACAGCATTGAAGATCGTTGATGCCATTGACCACTAAGGATCTACTGTGATAATAAAGCGAACTTTATGCCACGAATAACCGTAGTTCTTCGAAGTCTAAGCACATCGACATCAAATTTCTAGCGGTTAAAGAAAGAGTTAACAGTCATCAGGTCATGGTAGAATACATCAACACAAATTCTATCTTGGTCGATCCACTCACTAAAGGTTTGGTGTCTAAGGTGTTTCATGCACTTGTTGTGGACACGAGAGTCTTTCTTATGGAAGAAGAACTCATCTACTAGGAGTCTGTATTTATTTTATTGCCCTATATTTGATAATAAAGACAAACATTTTTGTTTTGATTATTGTACGTACTTAAAGTTTAAAATATTAATGGGAGTTTATTTGTATGATTGACGGCTGCTATTTAGCATTTGGTGTTTGTAAATATGATATAGATTCCATTTAAGAATCATAAGATTAGATCATGATTTGCTATTGTAGTTTAACATAAGGTATTTGCAAATATGATCAAACCCTTTTGGGTCACTTAGGACCAATTGGAAATTGATATGTATTGATCACATTTCATGTAATTTCCATCTATACATCCATATCTTGATTTATATCGTTAATGACATTGGTATTGTGATTACTGTTGGGCTTGTTACAATCATACGATAGCTATGACATCTTTAGTCCTATACTAATGAAGCTAATGGACCGGATTGTTTAAAGGGTATTTTGTACTCATTAAGTATGCTATCAACTAAAGTTATATTCACATGTTGTTTATAAGAACATATAGCCCAAGTGGGAGATTGTTGGATTTAATATCCCTTAAGGTGGGCTCACATGTGATTTAAGACTTGCGATACTGAAATCCGTTAAGTGATCTAACTTAAGGTTATTTGATATTGGGTTATTGAATGTGAACCTTATATGTGTAGAATCCATTATCCGCATCCATTATTATCTATGAGCTGATAATAAATGTGCACTATATAATGGTTGGTTCTCAAAGGATTAGGGTAATCTTGACAAACTCCTTGTTCCCCATTAGAGAGATTTCAGTGCCATCAATCTTAACTCCTCTAGAAGATCAATCTTCTTCTTCTGTAGGGATTCCAGATTCGAAGACGACGCTTGAGACAATGGCTCTTCTGCATTCAGGTTCCATTGTCTAATTTCACTTCTTGTTATCTTGATCTATGCCATGTTTAATTGATAAAACTAGATCTTTTTATTCTTGTATTTCCTATATATGAGTTCTTCGTATTTTAGAATTCATACGGGTTAGGTTTTTCAAAAACTAACAAAAGAATCTTTTGCTCTTACTTCTTTAGTTCCATCTGAATATGTTCTCATCTCCTGCAATTAGTAAATTATTATTGAGAATGACTTCAAACAATCATTTTAGTGTTATAGTGCAAAAGACTACATTATACTAAGTACCAACCACTGATTCTGATACTATAATATATAGATCAGTTGGTGTCTCGTTCTGAAATCTGAAGTATCACATTTCATTCGGTGGAAAATACTCAGCTTGCATTTCTGTCACCTATTATCTCACACTGGTCTCATCAGCATAGCACATTCACTTAAATTGCTCGGAAATATATGGAAATATAATCAAGCATTAAGTTCTTTAGATGGTGAACCTACCAATTGAAAAACGAGATTAAATGAGATTCCCTGGAAAAGGTATACTCTTTTAACAGCAGGAAAGGACAGATACTCAGCTATGCTTGATCGAATGGCTTTTGCGAGACTGCTCAGAGTCTTTTGCTGTTTGAGTTCCTCTGTCTTGAACCTTACGCAAATATGAGTTATCATGTGGTCTTTAACGTGCTTTTGGAATTTATTTCTTGATACAAATTCAGAAGCAGCCTGGATGGTGCCCTTCTGAGAGCAAAACAGTGTGAGATCCAAATCCTCAGTTAACATATATGTAATTAATTGCTTTTTAGTATATTGGTTACTGACATGAAAATTGGCCGAGCTGCAACAAAGTTAGGGAGGATAGGACTTGCAAAGTTCTTTGTGCGACTGGTCCCACTCCCATGTCCTATGTGGTTTGTCATATTTCCAATCAGGTAAGCTGTTAAACCCAGATTAAAGAACATGTAACAAATATCAAATAGCATTTCTCTTGCGTTTTCAGCATGCAAGTCACCATAACCAGTAGTTGTTATTGTTGTAATGGACCAATATATTGCTGTTACATATCTGATCCATAGATTGTCTTCCCTGAAATTTGGCATCATTGCACCTATCCAGGTTCTTTTTGGATCTGGGTATCTGTCAGCGATCAAATAGTTGAAGCATCCAGAACAGCGAACTGCAAAGAGTGTTACCTGTAGTAGTGCAAAAAAAAAAGTTGTGTCAAGCCTTCAAAACATGCAATAGTGCAACTGGCAAAAAAACCTCAAGTAAATCAATTGCTATTTAAAAGCTTACTGATAAGAGTTTTGTGCACCGTGTCCAGAAATAATTGAGGCGAATGTCCTTCTCAAGGTAAGAAAATTAACAAAATAATTTATTTTCATTGGTCATTATTTGTATTAAGAGATGGGAGAAGATATGAACCTGGCAAACATGGAACTGACACGACGCAAACGCCAGAGTCCAAGCATGCAAGAAGTTCGAAACCAAGACTATTGCCATGACCACTGAAGAATCTGATTGTTTGGAAGGGAAATGCTGAGCATGCATCAAAGATGAACCAGGTGGATAGGTACCTGTGAAGTCAGCTTGAGTGAAGCTCACAGGGCATGTATGCTTCATGTTGGACATGTATAATTTAGACAACATAAGTATAAATTAGTGTTTGTGAGGAGAGGAGGTAAGAGGCATGGGTCAAATGCTAACTTGACTGCTATTCTCTTTGGATCATCGATAATGAGATAGGATTTGTGGTCAACATAAGCAACAAAGAATGTGAGTACAATATCAATAGCAAAAATGCTGTTGGTTATGTTTTCCACAAGGAAAATTGTACTTGGCAAGAATCGAAGGAATGCAAACTCAAATGGACAGATCCAGGCTGAGTAGAGAACGAGGAGTATCAGAAACATCTCCCATAGTCTGAAAAAAAAGTTAGTGGAAAAACAAAACTTGATACTCTAGTTTTTCAAAACTTAAATAGGAGACAGCAAGGGGAGTTGAGTTAGTTTACCTGTACCGAAACTTTTGGAGATATAATGTGCTTCCTGAGCTGGACTGTTTGGTTTATTGTTGCTCCAAGTGAGGGAAGAAGATCATTGTGCAAGTTAAATTCTCCACAATCCAAGTGGAATCCTTTATCGCAGAAGTGCTGTAAAAGTAGTTTGTGGAAGAGAGTAGCATGGTTGTCCTAGGATGTTTTGTAGTCTTCTATTGTGTGGAAGGGGACTCAAAATGGTATCATATATATAATGTGGTTGAAATTGCTGTCTTTTTTATGTCTGTGTTTCAAAGTCGGAAGTCGAATAAGGAAAAGGTCATGAGAAGGGGAAAAAAAAAAGCATGAGAACGGAGTTCTCTTTCCTCTAATCATTAGGAGCCAGAGACGCTCAGATTGCATAACTAAATTAGTCAGGACATTAATTTTATTGGAAAGAATGTGGAGGAGGTTGTATGTAAGACTGCAAAAGAAATGTCTGTGGTGGGAGGTGTTGTAGTTATCTGAGATGAGTGGATTTATAGGAGGACCACGCGTAGTTTCTTTGGAGATAATTTGAATGAAGGGAATTTATCTTTTCAAGGATTAAGTATCCTTGGCAAACGCTAAAGGCACCATATAGGATTCTCTCTACCATTCCCTGCATCTTACTGTTTTGGAATAATTTATGTATTATGTTGAGTTAAAAAAGATGATCCTGGTGAATGGTCATAAAGGTAGAGATGTGATCGAAAAGACATTTTCTGTTGAATAATTGTATGTCAAACTCATGGCGGGCACAATCAATGTAGTATGATTGATGCCTAGTTGTGCAGATTCCAAGTTTCTGCTGCTTAGGCTGATATGTTCATCATTGCATTAAGATGCACTATTAAAGTTGTTTTCCTGTACGGATCAGGTGCAGATTATCAGCTTCATAGTTGGGTTGTTGGGAGCTTTTTGGCATTAGCCTGATCAGATGAAAAGGAATGAAAACGCATGTTAAACTGCAAATTAGATGTTGCAATTTGAATGTTTACCAAACTGTTGCTTCAGAAAATGATCATTTGTATAAGTAAACATCAAATTGGAGCTGTTGTAGTGTAGACAAGTGCAATTCGTTAATCATTCAGGACTACAATTTTGGATGGTCTCTTCTTCCAGTGAACTAATTAGTGGAAACAGAAGATTATTATACAATTATCACACATTGACATATCCAAATAACCATTAGTTAAATGGCAATAACTTCTGAACTTAGCAGCTCCATGTATGAGGAAAAGTTCATAACTTGCTTTTCTGCTACGATACTCTACTAAGCCTGCATTTTTTATACCCGTCTAGCTTGCCTGATCATTTATCTAGTTATCATTATTTTGCTTTTGAAATGAAAAAATTTAATAAAAATTGATACGTAGGTACTCTGCTTTTCATCTTTTATGCTATTGAGTGGGTGAAACAGACAGGATTATTCTATTTCAAATTGTCTACTCACAGTCACTCTACCAAATGCCTCCAACCTGTGAACTATATGGTTTATGATTGACCGAGTTAAAAAAATTATGTTTCTTGTACTTTCAATGGAAGACCAGCACCACATCTTAGATTTGTAATACATTATATATAAACTAAAGGATGCATCTATAACCAGATCTATTTTCTATCGATTTTTAAAGCATAATATAAAATCAAAATAATAGCTCATGAATGACTGACCTGAGTCCATCGTAAAAGAGTATTACTTCTTACTTAACGTCGGAGTTTCTATTGGTACGAAATAGTCTTCTATAGGAGTAAGCGGCGGTAATCCTTAGTTCTTTCTTGATGAGGAGGAGAAGAGGTTGAAGAGGCTTTAGAACGTGCTCTAATTCATGAGCATCTTCCTTTATATACCAAATCCATCTCATAGGGACTATCCACCTTAAAGTCCAACTATCATTAACAGTCCATTAATGTTAATAAACTGGGCTATTGGATTTACACATTAAATCTACATTCATTTAATTCAAACTCTCTTTATATGCATTGAAGCATTAGATTACTTAATTAGGTTTAGTTACTTTAATGACAATTAGATGTGTGTGTTAATCAAGTGTAAGTCTACCTTATGCAGATTGAGTCCACCCATGTTGACTCAACTGGATTAAGTCCACCCATGTGGACTCAATTGGATTAAGTCTGCCCATGTAGACTTAATGCTACAATCTCTCACTTGGGCTATACTTGATTTTTTATACACCACACAACTCCTAAGTTGAGCTCAACATGTCAAACTTTATGGGTTAGATACCCCTTTAAACAATTTCGTCTATTAAATCAACTAATATAAGACTAAAGAAGTCATAACTACTATAACTATAACAAAATCCAACAGTAATCACAGTACTAATATCATTAATGACATAAATTAAATGTGGATGTGTAGTACAAGAATGACACAAAATGTGATTTATAAGTTTTGATTCTCAATAAGTTTTCTTTATGACCCAAATTGGGTCTAAATCATATTTACCAAAACTTTATACTAAACTGTAGTGGTAAATCATGATTCAATTTTATGACTCCAAATGGAGTCTATATCATATTTACAATAACCAAATGTAAAACCTCAAGTAAATATGATATCCATATGTCAAAAGAAAGTCAAAATCATATACACATATAGAAAACTGCAGTATATATGATGAGCAAAAATATATGTTTATGAACATAGAGCATTATACAAAATATAGATTCCTACATAATGGATACTTCATCAAAAGGAAAAATCCTCATATTCAATACATGCTGATAAACACCTTGGGTGGCAAACCCTTGGTGAGTGGATTCGCTAACATGAAATCTGTGCTTATATGCTCTATCATTATTTGATCATTCTGAACTCTTTCTTTAGCCGTCAAAAACTTTATGTCGATGTGTTTAGACTTCGATGAACTGCAGTTGTTCTTGAAATATAATTATGCAGCTTTGTTATCACAGTTGGTCCTCAATGGCCTGTTAATGCCCCCAATATCTGTAACCATGTGATAAGGTTCTGCATCCATATATCCCGTGGTTAGAAGCTTCATAGTAGGCTATGCACTTTGTCTCCATAGTAGAAGTGACTATTAGCGCCCGTTTGATGCTTTTCCATGGTATAACCCCTTCTACCAACATGAAGACATAACCTGAGGTAGACCTCCTGCTATCCAAACATCTAGCAAAATCAGAGTTTTAGTATCTAATGATCTCCAGATGACCTGATCTCTGATATGTGAGCATATAATTTTTCGTTTTTTGCATATACCCCATAGCCCTCTTTACAACTTTCTAATGCTCTGATCTAGAGTTACTCAAATATCTGCCCAACTTTCCCACAATGTAGGCAAGATCCCAAGGTGGACATACCTCAGCATACATCAAACTCCCTATTGCTGATGCATAGGGGAATTGCTATATTTCCTTAATCTCAAGTTCATGAGGTGGACATTGTTGCAAGCTAAGTCTATCACCCTTTGCCACTAAAGTGTCACCAGAAGCACAATTCTACATGTTATATTGAGTGAGCATCTTTTCTATATAGGCCTCTTGTGATAATTCAAATGTGTATCTTGAATGATCACGAACAATTTGTATGTCTAAGATAAAAGATGCTTCACCAAGATTCTTCATTTCAAATTCATCAGATAGAAATGACTTGGTTTCTAACAGCAGACTTATATCATTGCTTGTAAGCAACTATATGTGGAATGGTAACCATTTCATTATCAGCTGTATCAGTAATTATCATATTAGGATCACTAATGTTCTTCTCAAATGATATTTTCCTAGCTTTATCACTCCCATTATTCTCAATGAATTTGACATTATCCGTCTCGAAAAAGAATCTACTAAAAGGGTTATAGAACTTGAAATCTCTTGAGTTTTTAGAGTATCTTATAAAATTACAACTAACGGTTCTTGAGTCTAATTTTCTTTCGTTAGGTCTATAAGGTCTAGTCTCAACTAGACAACTCCAGACATGTAAATGCCTTAAACTAGGCGCTCTAGCTATTCACAACTCGTATGGATTTTTGTTACTGTATTACTAGGAACTCTGTTAAGTATGTAAATTGTAGTCTTGAGTGCTTCACCTCACAAGGACTCCGATAGAGAAGAAAATGTAATTATAATTTTCACAATGTCCTTTGTAAGTACCTCGTAGTAGTTTTGGTGTGATCAACCAAGTCAAGTTAGGTCCTGTTGTGTTTGATTCTTGTATCTAAGTGTGTAGGAGCTTGGGAACACAAGAAGTCAAGCAGAAGATGCAGCTAGTGAGAAGGATAACATAGGAAAAGAGTCGACGGGCTCGGTGCATCCGAGGGATGAGGTGCCGTGAAATAGTACACCGATGGACGAGAAGGACGTGTGTGACGTTCAAGGGACGAGAAGTCGAGAAGGAAGTCTGCTTGAGGAGAAGGTCGAAGTTGCGTTTGAATGAGCTCAACTCCGATTAGCTGGAACATCATTCATATGAAGAGATCAGCTAAGGAGCTGATCTGCCTCATGGAAGGCGTCTTCCATGGCTTGGAAGGCGCCTTCCATGGCTTGGAAGACGCCTTTGATGAATAATGCCGAAGACATCTTCTAGCTTGTTAGAGGCGCCTTCCCTAGCTGCTGGCCGAAGATAAAACTTTATGTTCGGTAGATAAAGTTTTCCACTTGAAGACGCCTTGAACTCTATTGAAGGCGCATTCTAACTACTGATAGAGTTTTTCAGGAGTTATAAAAAGACCCCTAAAGTTAGGAAATAATCAACAACTCTTATATTTATTTCCTAGTTTATTTCTGAGCTTCAAATGAGTGTAAAAGGCTTCTCCGCCTTTAGCAAAGGAGAATTTTAGTGCTTTCATCTGTTTTTGATTAACAATTACATAAGTTGTAACTAAGTAAATTTTGATCTTTTTACTTATGTCTTTTAAAATCATTTAGTTTATTTCTGCTTTAATTTAATTGTACTTTCTAACAAAGTTGAAAGGTTAGGAAAGAATTATTTTTATTTTATAGATAATTCACCCCTCTTTTGCTAGCCGCACTGGGACCAACATCCTTAAGGGTTCGGTTTCGTCATTCTGCTGTCATTCTGTTGAGGTATCTCAAGCATGGCGTATTGTGCCACGATACTACACTCAACAAGGTAATTCGCAAATGGTTTAGGACATTATTCACCCGACCTATCAAATCTACTATAGAATTTACCACCACGGTCTAATCTTATGACCTCAATCTTCTTACCAAGTTAATTTTCAACTTCGGCTTTAAAGATTTTGAACATGTCTAGGGACTATGACTTCTCATGAATAAGGTACAAATATCCGTATTGGGAATAATCACTTATAAAGCTTATAAAGAATGCTTGACCATTCTAAGAAGCCTTAGGGAATGATCTATATGTATCAGTATGTATAAGCTCTAAGACTCCATTACTCCGCCTTGAACCCTTGTTACTTTTGTTAGTTGTTTTCTCCTTGATACACTTAATGCAGATTTCAGAATTTGACATATTAAGGGAATTGAGAATTCCTAGTAATATTAACCTTTCTAGGCGTTGTTTAGCCATATATTCAAAACACCTATGCCACAACATGGATGAATTTTCATTTGTCATACCATGCTTCACACATATACCATCACAAGATTGTCTGTATGAGTTTCAATGTCCAATCTATATAGTTTGTCAATCAAAGAACTAGTACCACACAAGATAGAATTTTGAAAAAGACTAAACTTTCCATTTACAAGTGTATCCAGATTTGTTCAAACATTAAATAGAAATTAAGATCCATTTAAAAGATGACACTACAAATATATTTTTCAAATTCAAAAGTATATTGTTCCCCAAACAAGCTCTAAAGACATCTATTGCTTATATTTTTGCCTTCTTGCCTGTTCCACTATAGATGAATCTTTCGACATCAACTGGCATTCGGCTTGTGAGACAACCCTACATAGTTACACTTATGTGAGTAGTTGCTCTTGGGATCGAATCTCGAGGCCGGCGGGGTATAAATCCCTGCAACCTATCTAAACTCACTCACCTGTCACTTGTCTTTTCAGTCACCATGATTTACCTCCTTTGTATTGATCTTGGGGCGGGCTGGCGGGGGAGCTCGGGGCGAGTTGGCGGAGACGCTGGGGGTGAGCGTATTCACCTTTTGTTACACTTATGTAAGTAACTACACCAGTATCTATCCACCAAGTGTTATTAGGTTCAGTAGCTAAATTGACTTCTGGACTAATAAAGTTGAGAAGTGTACCTTTCTTGGCACGCTAGTTGGCGTATCTAGGGCGATCCTTCTGTTAGGACCTTCGGATGGCGGCTAGAGAGGGGGGTGTGAATAGCCGACCCCAAATCTTTTGTTTCTTCTACAATTAGGGTTAGCGCAGCGGAAATAAACACAAGAAATGAAGATGAAGAAGCAAACCTCAAATACGACGATGTAACGAGGTTCGGAGATATACTCCTACTCCTCGGCGTGTTCGTAAGGTGGACGAAGCCTATCAATCTGTCGGTGGATGAGACCCCGGAAAATCGGCTAATACAAACACTCCTTCTGGGT
>JBBMJZ010411403.1:0-12338 GCA_037833815.1 Zingiber zerumbet
TAATTGTAAACCCTTAGAAACTAGAGAACTATGCATGCTCAAAATAAGTTATAGACCTTGCAAACTTCGGACATGATAAATGTTGGTTTAAATTTTGTTTTAAGAGTTATGAATATGAATGTTGCATTACAATTTGGGTCATGCTTCTAGTTGTCTTCCCTTAGAAGATCCATGCTTAATTCGAAGTGTAAAACTTGTAAATTTTATATTTATAGGAGTATATTAAATTATGTTTTTAGAAGTTATATAATTTTATGTTGCACTTCATGATTGTTCCATGCTTCTAGTGGTTTTCCTTTAGAAGATAGAAGACCATTTGATGCATAATTCAAATTATTAAACTTGTAAATTTCATATTTATATGAGTAGACTAAATTCTATTTTTAAGGGTTTAATCACCATGAGTTTGCTCTACAATTGTTTCATATTCTTCTATTTGTTTCATATTAGAAACTAGAGATATTTGTATGCTTATTTTTAGGTTCACGATTATGCCCTATTTATGTTGCTAAGCATGCACATGCTAAGCTGATGCACAAGTCTATGCTTAAGCTTACGATATAAAAATTAAATGCTTACGTTTAGGTTTACAACTATGCCATGTTTATAATTATGCATGCTCACACTATGTTTATGCACAAAATGACGTTGAAATACATGTTTAAGCTTATGTTATGAATTTGCATGCTATGTTAGGATTTACAATTATGTCCATATTCAAGTAGTGAACAAGTTTATA
Source organism: Zingiber zerumbet (assembly GCA_037833815.1). Lineage (NCBI taxonomy): Eukaryota > Viridiplantae > Streptophyta > Magnoliopsida > Zingiberales > Zingiberaceae > Zingiber > Zingiber zerumbet. The sequence goes on from JBBMJZ010411403.1 coordinate 740, forward strand.
TTAAGTGCATGATTATGCTTTAAGTCCATGTTAACGTAATGAATACAATCAAGTGTGACCGGTGTCCTCAGCCTAGGAGCTTACCAAATCTATGTGGTCGAGTGTGACTGGTGTCCTCAGCCCGGGAGCTCACCAAATCTACGTGATCAAGTGTGACCGGTGTCCTCAGCCTGAGAGCTCACCAAATCTACGTAGTCAAGTGTGACCAGTGTCCTTAGCCCGAGAGCTCACCAAATCTATGTGGTTGAGTGTGATCAATGTCCTCAGCTCGAGAGCACACCAAATCTACGTGGTCGAGTGTGATCGGTGTCGTCAGCCCAGGAGCTCACCAAAATTCTTAGTGGTTGAGCGCAACGGGTGTCCTTAACCTGGGAGCTCACCAAACTGTATAGTTGAGTGTGACCGGTGACCTTAGCCCGGGAGCTCACTAACTCTATATGATTATGATCTTTTCCATGTTTTGCTTATTTACATGCTTATGCCTATGCTTATGTACATGCTCATGATTATATCTATTTCATGCTTAGTTTAATTACATGTTTATGCTTATGCTTATGCTTCTGTTCATCCATAGTATGTATGTTTATGTCAGCTAGTATGTTTATTCCTATATTTATATGCATGCTCATGATTATGTCTATTTCATGCTTATTTTATTTACATACTCATACTTATGTTTCCGTTCATCCATAGTATATACGCAGTGTCATGTAAATATCCTTATACCTATATTTATAAACATGCTCCTGGTTGTGTCTATTTTATACTTAGCTTATGTACATGCTTAGGCATATGTTTATGCTTGTATGCCTATGTAGACATCTATGCTCATGTCCATGATGTGCCAGTAGATAAGTCCTAAGCTACCTAGCATGTGTTTCCCTCAGTACACTAGGTTATAGATGCTAACTATTACATAACAAGGTTTGGAATATGCTGAGTCTCTTGACTCACAGATCTTAACTATTTCAGGTAGTGAGACGACTTAGGCAGGAGGTAATAACCAGTGAGCCAGCTCGAAACAATGGCAGTGCAATCCGAAGACCTTCCAATTTAGTTTCCGCATTAGCTACATGTTCCTTTCGTAGAATAACTTTTGGGACTATATAACCAGTACCAGAAGTCGCTAATAGTTATTTGTTTATGAACTAAGTACTTCATTCAATTTGAGAATATTAAATTGTTGTAAGTGCAATTATGAGTCGTGGCGCCCGCATGGTAAAAAAAAAACTTGGGATGTCACAGACTGGCTCGGCACGAGATTTTAATCCATTCACAATGCACCTAAATTTGTCAAAATTCCTCACTCAAATACAAACAAGACAATTAGTAGTATGGGTTCATGTGTATGATCTAGAGTATTCAATAAGTGGTGGAAATAAAAATAATAAAACAACACACATACTAACAATATATTTTAAATGGTTTGGAGATTTAGCTCCTACTCCATGGCCTATCACACATTTGGTGCGTGGTGGAAATAAAAAAGAATTAAAACATCAAACATTCAAGCAATATATTTTGTGGTTTAGAGATCAGACTCCTAATCTATGGCCTATGACACATTTGATACGTCACCCTTACAAGAAAGAATGAGGTAAGCCTATACAAATCGAGATCTGCAATCTCAAGCATTACACCTTGACCCACCCACCTAGCCAATGGGATCTCCACAAGCTTTAACAAGTTGGACTTACACGAGATTTTCACTCAAAACACAATTAATCTCACCTCTTTCTAAAGACAAAAATAAAAAACTAGGGAAGAGTAAATTATCAAGAGTTACACATATTGAGCCTTCAAGCATGGCCCTAATTCTTGGATCCTTTTGAATAATCTTGATGAGCACTACAAAAAATGATCCACAAAAATGAATTCTTTAATGCCTAAAAGCTCTTCAAGAACTTGTAAATGAAGACTCCAATAGACACACATTGGACAATCAACTACTAGAACGCCAATCGACAAGCCAGTTGATTGCTAAAAGGGCAATTGATTAGCAGGTAGATTATCAAGAGGTCAATCAATTTCTATGTGAACAAAATGCTTATATTCTCGATCCAATTGACTGGTTGAGAAGTTTCCCTTACTTTGGTTACACCCTCGAGAGTTAGTTGTAAAATTCAGAATTGAGGCAATCGACAAATACAACTTTGGGAACATACCAAAGTTAAAGGTTTTAAAAGCCAAGCTCTAGGTAGTTCACCCACTAGCTATCACATTATACAATTTACATGTCAAAAATAACTCCAAGATTGCACAGTGTGAGATCACTACAAGGTTCACATTCTTTGGGTCTTCAACACCTCCTCAATCTAAGATCCTTAGCCTTGAGTCTTTTGAGCAACACCTTGATCCAAACCTCCAACTCTTAAGTCCATCAAGCCCCTCCAGAGCTCCACTTGATCCACACCTACATCCTCGAGTCCAACAAGCATCTCCTAAACTCTTAGTCCACTAAGCTCTTTCCGAGCTCCCTTAGATCTAGGTTTTTAGCCCTCGAGTCCATGGAACTCCATTAGATCATTGTTCTAGTCCTTGAGTCTAAAATCTCGCCATCGCCAAGCTTGTCATGTGAAATCTCCAAATTGAATTGACATGGCTATCCTACACACTTGACATAGCAATATCAAAAACACACATACCTAAGCCATATTGCTAACACTTGATTTAGCTATATTACTTGCAGGCTGCAAATACAAATTTCAATCAGTTTAAGTTGTGGTTGCATTTGTAGATTTTAAGGCCAAGCTGCAAATAGGTTTGCAGTCTACAAGCCACTTGCAAGCAAAACACCTGCAAATAGGCAATATTCTGCAAATTCTATGTGCAACTATGTATTTACATGCAATCAAATAGCCCCAAGTTAAAAATGTAACATGCAACAAACAAGGTTTTACCTCAATAACCCAACCAATTGCTTGGATAATACGGTCAAAAATATTTGTTGTTTCAACTTCAAAAGATCTCCAGTGAAGGAGACATTTGTGTGTGATACAAGCAGCTACAGGTCGATCTTTAGAGAATCCTAAATCTTGACAAATACATTCAATAAACAAGTCCTGGTATCCCTGAGGGAAGATAAACAGGAACTGTTATTTCCTGATGAAGGAAAAGGATATTAATATTATTTACATATGAAATTGGTAAGACTATAAATGAATTATTAGATAGGCAATTCATCGAAAACCTTACTTGCTGTTTCTCATTCAGTGACTTCTGTTGTAAATCCTCTGTTTCAGGGTCCTGGGGTTGACAAACTCAAACCCTTTAGTTTCTATAGTGTGCACCAAACAAAACCAGCTATTGTCAATTCCTTGATTTCTATAATAGTAAATTTATATTTGGAAACAACAGAAATTTAGCTGCAATAGAGGTTTTTTTTAGCTTGTTCAAAAAATTCTTTAAGAACAAAGAAATAATAAAGTTGTGGAATAATTGGAGCCGGCATGCTAGATTAAGTAAAAATGTTTAGGTTTCCAATGAACAACTGCTACATCATTTCTTTATGAACTGATGATCAAGTTTTAACAATCTCTTTGAAGGGATGGTTAGTCCAAGATACAAAACGACAAAGCCATATTTTAGAGAAACACTACCATTATGGGAATGTACACACAATATAAAAATTACATCAATCCATTGAGGTATGGTTGCTAATATTTGACAAAAAAAAAAAAAAAATCCTAATTTTCATATGATCCATCCTTCAGTTCATTTATTGCCCTTTTCTAAAGTTAGAGGAAGTGCATCTAAGATACATCAAATAGTGGGTATGAGAGGATAGCATGAGAGTAGTGGGTATGAGAGGACAAAAGTGGGATCCTCAAGCAAATGATTGATTTTCCCATTTCAATGTAGCTTATGTAAAAAACTTTCTTTGACACAATATACAATTTCCTGCTGTGGAACTCACAAAGGAGTGAACAACTCAATTTTTTATAGATAAATGTACACACTGATTAATGTTATAATGCCCTCAATATCAAACAAGATGAGACAGAACTAGTTGTGGTATGCAGATGTGGTGCATGGATGTGGTATGTAAAATAAGGGTGATTTTAGTGGGTTGAATATTTTACACACACACACACACACAAAACCTATTGTGAAAGTTTAGATTTTTTTAACATCTATTAGGGAAAAACTCATTTGCCAGCACTGTTCTCTGGTGTTCTTGTAGCAAGAAGTTAAATAAATTGGCAGCAAGAACCTGGGAGATGCATTCCCATACCTATTCTGATAAAGATACATACCAGGACAATGGTTGCTTCTGAATTTGTGGTTACTAATCGACTAGTTGGTGAAATTGCAACTGCTTGTTGACGAAGAACTTGGTTCTCTGATTCCACATTTGATACTTTCTCTTCAAGTCTATTTTAATTGGCAATTATAAGTTACTGCCTCTCATAGCGAAATAACAGAAGATTTGAGTGATAGATATAACTAATAACTTATAATATCAACATCATAATCATCATTAAGCTGTATTTGTTTCAATTATTTAGGGTCGGTACAAGAATGTAACACTTTGAGATCACCACAAGAATATAAAAGGCATGAATCTTGTCTCTTTAAGTTTCATGTTCGTAGATTTAGATAAATACTGATGCTGGTCGTATAGGCTCAATGGAGTTCTCAATCTTCAACATCCGGGTTTAGGATGGGTGATGATGTTTTCTAATTACTAATAACTTATATTACTCTAGATATTTTAGATTCACCTAGTGTTATAGAACCTAAGCTTTTCTATGTCTGTTGTCACTTATCTCTCTAAGTAAACAAACACATAGATTAGACATAGCACCTCCGAATCGTTTCTTGAAGTTGATCAACTTTCATCTCAAAATCCTGAACTTTCTTAACAAGTTGATTATATCTTGCTTGTATTTCACTCTTTTCTTTATTGGCTGCATCAGTTAACTGCTTTTTTGCTGCCAAGGAAACCTGTCATGATAGCAAAGAGAGGAGAAGAAATAAGGTCATTTAAATTTCAGATTGTTGGATTAATTAACCAATTTAACAAGTATACAATAAAATAAACATTTCTGCTATATTTATCCTGAGCTTGTGACTTGAAATGTTTAACCCAACCAAGAAAACGTTCAACTACAAGTCAACATGTACAGACAATTATTAGTAGTTGGTAAGTTGCAAATAATTTCACTCTCTTAGATATATAATGGTATAAAAACTATACATGTAACACTATCAGTAAAAAGCGATCAAAATAAAGTTGGAAATAGGCAATCATACCTTCAAAAGCTCAATTTCAGATGTCAATGAATCAAAATTTCGTCTGTCATCAACAAAGACAGGTGTTTCCTTGATAACTGGAGGCGCTTCTTCCATAGCTTTTTGTGCAACCTTGCGTTCCTTGATGACCATCAACTTTGCTTCTTCTACTTGTAGTTGCATCACATTTAGCATATCCTTAAGTGTAACAATTTCTGTATCTTTCTTCTCTTCAAGTTCAACCTTGCATAATGCAGTAAACATATATCATATATATACCAAAAACACACAGCAATGTAATTAATCCAAAGCATATCAATATTATCATGTCCATGTTCAAATTATTATGTCCATAATCCATATTCGACAATATATGTGTGAGATACGACAATTAAATAATAAGTGTTAATTAAGAAAATTATCTTGTAGAATTTCTTAGCATTTTAAAGATTTTTTTCAAGATTTAAACCGAATTCGTATGACATGTTTAAGAGAATAGGCTTAGAGAAAGCCTACTTGAAATATCAATTAAATGGGAGTTGATTGATTTCATTAACATAATGTTATAATTAATTAACCTAAGATATAAATATCAAAACCTAGGTTTCCTAACCTTATTCTCCCGATCCCTTCTCTTCTTCTCCCCGACCCAAGTCACCGTCCATATTGCCCCTCTCCCTTCCTCCCCAAGTCGACACCACCCTTCGCGTGAGGTCAGAGTCACGACCTGCTATTGTGGGTCGCCACCGGAGGGCTAAGACAATGTCGGAGTACTGATCCACCGCCATCTCACATCGACGGGGCCTAGGGCAACAGCTGCGACTCAACGGCTCTTGTTGTTGCCCCGTTTTTCCATAACTGTTGTTGTGTGCGTGATCGTCGGCGCAGCTCCCTGCCACGCTGGCCGTTGCTCCGTTCATTGAGCCATTGCCACCGGCCCTCCACCGCGTGTTGTCCCACTGTGCCACCGAGGGAGGAGAAGTCATAGGGTAACGAAACCCCCCACACTTCCTAAGTTTTGTTCATTAAATACCTTATGGGAAATTTAGCTCAGAATGTGAAGGAATTGTGGGATGATTAGGATAATTCAATTAAGATTTAGAATTAGGGTTGGTTATTTGACTTATGATAGAATTGGTTATTATTTGTGTTCTATGTTGTAGGATTTTGAGCTTAAGGCAGACCGTTGACTTGAAGACAATTAAAAAGATCTACAGATAAAGGCAGGTATTTGCCTTCCCTGACTTCATTAGTATATTGACCTTAGTGTATGAGTATAGTTAGATAGGTAGTTTATTACCTTGACTCTATTCTTATTTAGCTTGAGTTTGATACTTATGTGCTTGACCTTAGAGATGATCTACTTGATATCCATATAGTCTCATCTTTGGCTATCCATATTTCGTAGTTGTACACACGTATATGGTAGCAAAAGGCTAATACGCTCGCCCCCAGCGCCCCCGCCAACCCGTCCCAGGGCTAACAAGGAGGAGGTAAATCACAGGCGGCTACTAGGCTTTGGAATACTGACTAGCACATAAGAGAGACATTTACCTCGGTTTTGCCGAGATTTGAACCCCAGACCTCATGGTGGCAACACCTCATGCGTTAGCCACGTCTAGTCCGAAGGGGACATGTACACACGTATATGGTGTGTACTATAGGTGGTTATTCTGTAGCTATTCATATTTAGTAGTTGTACACACGTGTATGATGTGTACTATAGGTGGGTATTCTTTGACTATTCATAATTCGTAGTTGTACATACGTATATGGTGTGTACTTTTAGTGGTTTCTCTTTGGCTATTCATGTTGTTTAGTAGACACCTATTAGTTTCTGTATATACATTGTTTACCGTTTATACTTCTAGATATATCTGTATATCTATCGCATAGTGATAATTATATCCGTAGTTATGATTATTTACATTTTATTCATCATTGCATTATATGCATGCTGTCGACAGTGTCTCCCTTATAGTTGAGAGAGTCGTCAGTCATATTATCTGCTCACTCGGCCACTCGGGATAATTGTAGCTAGAATTGTGTGCAGCTTGTCATATCGTGCCCATTCGACCACTAGGGGTAGTGGTAGCGGAGTTGTATGTAGACAATGACCTCCTTGGTATGTAGCTAGATATCTACTTTGCATATTGTCCAACCAACTACTTAGATGTAGTGATAGCTAGAGTTATGTACAGTTGTCATAGTCCTGCCCATTCGATCACATAAATGTAGTGGTAGCTGGAGTGATGTGTAGGAGTAACTATACATATGCATATGATGTATGTTTCATATGATGGAGATACTTATTGCATATGCTTGTGATTTGTTACATATGTTTGGGATATGGATGTTACATGTGTTTGACATTGCCATACAGGTTATATACTGTTATATGTTGCTCATGTGGTTAAGAGCAGTGTCGTTGCAGATCGTCATTTATTGATGTTCATTATACTATACTTGGTAGATCAGTTTTGGTATGGGCATTTATTATATTCTTATTGTTGTTTATGTTGATATTATCTGTGAGACGGTATACTTTGATTTCCTTACACTTAGTTCATGCACTATCTATCTTTTATTATCCGCTGAGTCATTGGAACTCACTACCTCATTTGTTTTCTTTCTTCCTCAGGTAGTAGATAGAGGATATGTAGAGTTGCTTAGAGATCATATCCGCTAGTCCCATGTCACATCAAGAGTTTTCAACGTTATTCGTTTTACATTTTGCTTACACTTTGGTTTTCTGGACACGTACATGTAATAATTGTCTTGTGCGTGGATTTTGTTTCAATTGGGTACTTTATTATGATTATGGTACTTGTTAGGTTTAAGCCGTGCCAACATGCAATCTATTCAGTTATGTTTGGGGTGACTTTCATATGTCTTTTCAGTTATTAGTTTAATATTATTATCTTGCGTGATTGTGCTTATAAAGCTGTGTGGACTAGTTATCATGTTGTATCGACATTGTCACAAGGGATACCATCTATATTGTCGGACAAGTATATCTCTGGGAAGTGACAATTTATAGTATCAAAGTCATAGGTTACGAAGCCTATTTTTGTGTTTCATATTTCGTGGCTTGTTTTCTCAAGATGACTTTTTGAATTTTGAGATCAGGCAACGACATGGCATCTCCAAGCTATAGTAAGTAAGGTCGGATAACTGTTTATCTATACTTCTATTAGTACTTATCTAGTTGTCTATAACAGGAATGACACATGGTGGGTCAGCTACTGTTCGCGACCATGGTTAGGGTTGACCACAGAAACAACCTGTTGAGTTGATGAGACTTCAACCTGTTACCAGAGAGGTGAACTTCTATGGAGTTCCGATTGATGCTGAGTCAGGAAGTAGAGGTCAGGTCCATCAAACCACTACTGGAGATCATGGGTTACAGTCTCAGGGAATACTATTAACGGTACCAACCCCTGCTACTACTAGCTAGGTAAAGGATAGAGCCTGCATATCATTGTTGGCTCGGTTTGAAGGATTGACTCACACTGTTTCATGGAGATTCTGACTCTTGGGTTGCTCGTGTATAGTTAGATAACTTGGAAGGCACATTTGAGTACATGACTTGTACTGATGCGGAAAAGGCTGAATTAGCTGCATACCAGCTACGAGATCAGGCTGTTACTTCGTGGAAAATGTAGAAGACATTTTTTGGGGAACAACACATCACTTGGTCTTTATTTCGAGATGCTTTTGAGAGGCAATACTTTCCTTCTCCATTTTGTATGGCTCGTCCTCCGGAATTCTTGAACCTCAAAAAGGGTGACCGTACTGTGATGGAGTACAATAGCCAACTCGTTGAATTTTGCCCTCATCTTGTAGCTCAGGATTGCGATTGAATGTTCACTCAAGGCCTTGCAACATATATTCGGATCCAGATGTTAGGATCTTCTACTGGAACTTATCGGGAAGCGCTAGATCGAGCCTTATTTATAGAGATGATTCAACAACAGATGTTTCAAGAGAAGGGAAATAATAAGCAGACATCACAAAATGGACCTCTAAATTAGAAGCATCATGTTGCGCAACAGAAAAAGAAACATGAACCAAGGCTCACGAGCTATTACTGAAGAGTCTTCTCGACCACAGAAGTCGGACGATCGTCAGCAGGATCTTCTCGTTTCCATCAGCAAATCGAAAAAATGACATTGGTATGAACAAATGTCTACAATGTGGTTCCAGAAGTCATGCTAAACCAGATGGCCCTCTAGACCAGGCTATATGCTTCTATTATAAACTCCTAGGGCATATGTGCTGAGATTGTACCTTGAAGGCACAATTGGAGGCCACTGATGTTACCCTCAAGGGGGTCGACCCACACCATCTCAACCACAGAGAGGATCATAGAGGACTCAGAACTCTTCATGACAACAACAGTTGTTACCTCCACATGTGTAGGTATACTATATCTAGGGTCAGGAGCACACAATGATACCTACGACTATAGAGTACCCCGCAACAACCTCTTTCTATCAGACATATTGAGCACAACAGCACTTACCACCTCCACCTTGGCCATACCTGCTGCCCCAGCATCAGTCGATTACTCTTCCTCCGATCCAACCTTAACCTATTCCAAAAAAGCCGCCGCCGCTGAACTCAGAAGTTGGACGAGTCTATGCAGTTACTTGAGAGGAGACACAATGGGCCGAGGGATTGGTCTTTCGGGGTATTATTTCCGTTTATTCTAGCAGATTTATTGATAGATACTGGTAGTTCACATTCATTTATATCTCAAGTGTTTTTGGATCAAATTCGTAGAATTCCTATACTCGGATCGCGTGAATTAGCTGCATCTCTACCGTATGGAGAAGCGCTGACCATCAATCAAGAAGTCATGGGATATCCTTTGGACTTCGGTAGTCATACACTCATGGTCGATCTTCAAGTGCTTGAAATGGTGGAATTTGACATCATCTTAGGCATGGACTGGTTGGCCACTTACCATGCTACAGTTAATTGTCGGGCGAGAGTAGTCACCTTTCGACCTTCGAACCAACCCTCTTGGGAATTTGCTGGGACCAAGGATGATGAGATTTCTCTTATTTCAATACTACAAGCACAGACACTATTATCCCATGGTTGTCAGGGATACTTATTATCACAAGCTCTGAGACTATTATCCCATGATTATCAGGGATACTTATTATCGTTGATAAAGACCAATGAGGATGGTGCTTCACAACTCTCAGACATTCATATAGTTCGAGAATATCCAAACGTGTTTCCAGAAGAACTCCTGGCTTGCCCCTAAAGAAGCAAGTAGAATTTGCAATTGAGATGATTCCGAGTACAACACCGATATCAAAGTCCCAGACCACATGACACCAAAGGAATTAAAAGAGCTAAAGATACAACTACAAGAGTTGTTAGATAGAGGATTTATCTGTCCTAGCGTTTCCCCGTGGGGAGCTCCGGTACTTTTTGTCAAAAAGAAGGATGGATCACTAAGATTATGTATAGACTATCGACAACTGAATACAGTCACCATCAAGAACAAATACCCTCTGCCATGAATAGAGGATCTATTTGATCAACTCAAGAATACTTGTGTATACTCTAAGATTAATTTATGCTCAGGCTATCATCAGCTTAGAAGGGATGCCGATGTACAGAAGACAACTTTTCGAACTCGGTATGGACATTATAAGTTTTTGGCAATACCATTTGGGCTTACTAATACTCCGACTATTTCCATGGACTTGATAAATCGAGTATTCCTAAAGTACTTGGATCAATTTCATTGTCTTCATTAACGATATTTTGATATATCCCGGTCTGCGAAGGAACACGAACAACATCTTCACATAGTTCTGGAGACGCTTCGACGAGAACATCTCTATGTGAAATTTAGTAAATGCACATTTTGGTGGTCCTCAGTGGGATTTCTCAGACATATTATTTCTAGTAGAGATATATCTATGGATTCTCAGAAAATAGAGGCGGTACCCGTTAAGAAGTTCGGAGTTTCCTAGGATTGACTGGATATTACTGAAGATTTGTAGAGAGGTTTTCCGACATTGTTATGTTGTTGACTCGACTAACCAGAAAAGAAATGAAATTTACCTGGACATAGGCTTACGAGGTAAATTTTCAGGAGCTTAAACAAAAACTATTAGCTGCATCAGTCTTAGTGCTTCCCTATGGTAAAGATAGGTCTATGCTCTACACAAATGCATCGTTCTAGGGGTTAGGTGCAATTCTGATGCAGCACGAGCGGGTAATATCATATGTAGGGATGGCAATTTTCCCCGCGGTTTTGGGCCTCGCGGGGAAAATCCGAAATGGGGATGGGGATCCCCGATTTTTCGGGGATGGGGTGGGTTTGGGGCGGGTATGG
>JBBMJZ010411450.1:0-12333 GCA_037833815.1 Zingiber zerumbet
AACCATATCTGTTACAAATACATAGCATCTTAGTTATAGCAGCTACGAAACCGTAGTTATTATAATGTGAATGTTAAACTTTAAATTTTGATAAATCATAATTTTTGACTCAGGTTAAACCATAGAACACATAATATATTAAATCAAAGATTGTTTTGAGGTGGTATTTGTCATGACCAGTTTTCAGGCTAAAAAAATATCATTTAAATCTTTTTTGGATTCTCCGAATAAATTTAATCTTAATTTTTTTCTTATGTTGTAACAGCTCTAGAATCGTAGCTCTAAAACCGTGTGACAGCTTAGTTGTAGTATCTACGATATTGTAGTTGTTATAATTGTATAGTAGTTATAGGTTTGTAGCCGCTATAATGTGGTGATTTAGGCTTGAAAAAATAATAATAATTTGTTATTTTATAGTAAAGGATAGTTGTGCCATTTTATAGAGGATAATAATAAATATAAGATATTCTTTTGGTAATAAATTAGTGTATGACACCCCTTTAACTATTTGTTGAAAAAGGAATCAAAAGTTACGATCTCGCTAAATTTTTAAGTTCACCCTCAAATTTTATTCTTATTCTAAAAATTAACAAAAACACATCTACAAATAGTTTTGTTATTATTATAATAATTTTAATTTAAATTACTATAATATAAAATAATTTTGCTTAAAATTATTTAAATATTTGGACTAATTAAGAATTTTAATCAAAATTATTCTAAATTTAATAATTTAAATAAAATTTACTTTAAATTATAGTAATTTTAACTAAAAAATTATTATAATAAATGGGCAGAAATCGAAAGAATATTTTAAAAATAAAAATAAAAAAGACAATCTATCAAATATTTTATTTCAAAAATACTTTTTTTTTCAACACTACCTACTTGAATAGCTATTGTATCAGTTTAAAATAAGTTTAATAAAATTTAAATAATTTTGATCACAATAAAAAATTATTTTAATATGATAATTTTAATTAAAATAAAATGATTAATTTTACATGTTATAACACATATCAATTAATGGTACACACTTTATAACAACTATTAAAATATTCATAACATATAAAAGGACGACATTTAAAAACCCCAACAATAAACTCCTACAGACTATCCCATATAAAAAATTATTTAACTTTTTATATCATAGCATATGCTACACTTATCTAACCAAAAAACCAAAAAAAACAAAAAAGATTCGCAAAATTTCTCCACAATATTATCAATCCTAAAATATAGGACTAAAGAAAACTACAATATATATTTTTCATATATATTTTTTTAAAAAAATATTAATAAATCTTAAAATTATTTTAAAATAAAAATATTTGAAATATAAAATATCTGATGACGTATTTTTATTAAAAAAGAAACGCATTTAAAACGCTCATTTTTGCCCAATTCTTATTCCATGAACTAGATTTAAGAAACAGTGCTGCAAACATGACAAAGGATAGAAACTAGTGCTGGATACACTATGAAATGTCGGCACTGACCTTGTCCTAGTAATTGATGGAATGCTCCAACAACTACAAGTTTAAGATGTCAATCAATTCAAACAAAAGTTCACAACTCTCTTCATAGTTATGACAATGCTTCTCAGTTGCTGCTTTGTCGCAATTCTGGGCGAACGAAATCTGCATCAGGAGGGACTGAGATATCCACGGTCGGCCTCAGCTGGGCGCAAACCTCAATCGCGCCATGGACGGGATCAGACAGGAAGTTGCTGATCAGATCCTGATTGATAGGACTGTTCTTATCCACCTCTACAAAAGCCTGTTGGGTGAGGATGTAATCAAAACGGGGAGCCCATTTCCTCGATCCCAGCCGAGCTGTGGTCGAGCAGTTGTCCACCATGAATGACACTCCGCGGGCATGCATGAAGGGGTTGAGCGAATCAACAGACTCTATGACACTCTCATTGATGATTTCAGAATAGGAATGACCTTTCTTCCTCAAAACCTCGATCTGCATACAGTTTCATGCCATCGACAATTTTACTCAAAACAAGGAACAAAAGCAAATTTAAGTTTCAAAATACACTCATGAAACAAGCGTGCAAGCAAGTAAACGTGGGTAAAATAAGTACCTGTGCCATCATCAATGCAACATACACCCCTGCTGTAAAAGGATACAAAGGGCCCAAGTCACCGGCAGGGCGAGAAGCCCGAACTCTCTCGCCAACTTTCCACATCCTTGTTTGATCTATTTTACCCATGGGGAAAGAGGGGAGACCCTCCTTTTCCTGTCAAAGAAAGTATTCAACATGGAATCTTCTTAGCAAGTCACTGTGACATATTTTATAAAAGCATTAAGCTGAAAACCAACTAGTTTCTGCACAAGTCAAATAAAGCATAGGGCATAGTTTCAAATGTTTCAATTTGCAAATGCATGGTAGGCATTACCGGTTCAGTTAATTGATTAATTCTTTTATTCATAAATGGACTACGATAAACTTGGGTTTAAATCTTACATAGAATCGACGTCCAGCTAAAACAACACTGCGAATTTCACTTCCACAAGCAACGTCCTCGTAACATTCATACAATATATCCATGCAAGGATAATATGAAGCACTGTATGCAGCGTCAAATTCCTTCTTCCCATCTTCAGACAGGGCATTGTATACAGCAAGCATACCCTAAAATTTATATAGGATTTGAATGAGTATAGTTCATTAGATACAGCGAGTGAAAATAATAAAAATTACCTGAGTTGAGATGGTCTTTGATATGACTCCCGTGATAGACTCCACGGTGTTTTTGTAAGCCAATTCTTCACTCATTCCATTCTCAGTGTATCTTCTGAACAGTGATTCCACAATTCCATGCACAGCACCAAGTAATATACCTACATTGGGATCACACAATTAGGTGACGTACTAAGTGCGTAAGCAACATACAAGCGGGCAGACTAACCTCGCTCCCCAAAAATGTCACTCTTATACTCCTGCTCTAATGTAGTAGCAAAGGTAAATGGGGATCCTAAAGCAACTGACCAACCCAGGGCAACCTCTGTAGCTCTTCCATCGACATCCTGTTGATATAAAAGAGAAAGAGGATATCAACAAGCATAATTAGTCAAAATCAAAAACTAAATTCAAAGAAATATGTTTAATCTTAAAGATCTTATGAGGCCATACAAACTTGAAAAGAAACTAAATTATAACGAATTTCTAGACCATGAACATACCTGGTGTACAGCAAAACTAGAATTGATCCCGGCACCATTTACCTCTTTACCCTGGACATACAGTCTTCGCACTGATGGGCCCATGCCTTTGGGGCATACTGCAATCACACTGATGTTTTGAGGAAAAGCAAGACCAAGGGATTGCAGGTGCCCAAGGAGAAAACCATGGGAGAGTCCCAAGATGCTGTTTGGTTTCATGTGAGAGAAAATTTTCTCATAATTGTCCGCCTAGAGCATTAATGCAACACACAGATTCAGCTTATAACAAACTTCTATGGATCTTGCTAACTTGCAAAATAAAGGAGTTCATACTTAATGCTTCTTTACTTAAGAACCAGGCCACACACTATAGATTTAACAAATTAGATCAACCTTAAAAAAATAAACGGACAATACAAATCAACTTTCAGTTATACACTCAAAATTTAACTGTTGTAATTTAATGCATCAAAATGAACAAATAGATCTTTTCATTGAGATTTTCAGTGTTATTTTCTATGTTTTCATTACTATCTGTTAATAGTGTAAATAATGATTATAACTTCTTTTCATGTAAAATGCAAAATAGGTAGAATTTGCCAAATCTGCAAATAATTCCTCAGCTGCAGATTTTGAATGTTAACACTTTACCTGTGCAGCATCAGAAATCAACAACAATACGAGATCACTGGTCGAAATAGTTTCCCAGATGTCACCCAAGGTTCCACTTTCTTCAGTGAATCCAGCAGTGCGTGCTTCATCAAAAGACTGAGAACCTTTTCTTAGACCAATCTGCAAATGTTCAAATACCAATGAATCCCAAACATAAGAGAAAGTATTCTTGGGCAATTTATTTCATAATGGCTGAAGAGAAGTGCAGTACATATTTAGAGAGAAACATCTATAAGAAACAGAAAACTGATAAGTGGCATGTCATATATCGGTCAGGAAGTTTCTCAATCCTAGCAAGGAATTGAACAATCATGTGTACAGAAGATGGAAAGATAAATAAATCAAATGTTTAGACCATAATAAAAATCCTCATGATTCAGTAAAGATTTAAGGAAAAAATAATAATTTTTTTTATCAGTTCGCCAGATATCTGAATAAGGACAATCAATCCCAAGGGAAAAAGAATCATTGCACACTATGAAATTGGTTAACTAGTCTTGAGCTACACTATGTAAGTTTCAAGTATCTAGGTGATGAAATCTTGATCCTGACCAATCAGTTTGTCAATTCAAAAAGCACACGAAGTTTCAAGAAATAAAACATCAAAGTAAGTTACCTTGACCACAATGTCTGATTTCACTGCAGTAAGTGAATCTCTTAAATTCTGTGCTTGGGCAGGGCCCTAGTAAACAGGAGAGAAAAAAAAACATTTGAGGTTAGGTATGCAAAGAAAAATTAATGAAGCTCTAAAACGCGAGATTTAGCATCTTCTCCCAAATGCTCTTTCAAAAACAAAAGTAAAGATTTATTGTAATTTATAATGATAAAAGCAAATCAATATGAGATGATTTGCAACATAATTAGTTGCTGAGTATCATTATTAGCTATGCAGATTTCCTAAATTTAGTTCAGAAAAATAAAGCATATAATACTGCTGAGAGTTAATGCATTAAGATTTTGTTAAATAAATGATAGCCAATAGGAAAACATATGTCCAAAAATAGAAGGAAGTGTTGTACTAACCAAATACAACCAAGATAAAGTCAAATAATAAAGCATAGCCACATGCTGTAGACACAATTTTCTTTTAAACTTATTATTATTATTATTATTATTGTTGTTGTTGTTTACATTGGTAAAAATAAAGTTTCAGCATTAATATCCAATTAAAGGCCCAAACGAAGAAATGACAATAAATAAAAGATGTAGCTGAGAACAATAAGATACACTAACGGTTGCAAAAAAAAAAAAAAAACTCACTTTTAGGTACAACGGGGGAAAAAAAGAGGGGAAGAGAAAGAACGGAAAAGAAAAATATAAATGACGCTAAAACAGTGCTACTTCCATTACCTGAGACCCCCATCCGATTACACCAATTTGCTTGATCCCTTTGAACGCTTCCGGCAACAAATGGAATAGATCTCTTCCACCACGAACAATATACTAATATCCAAACAAGCATCCATAATTAGTCTTGCACCATCTCCGGAAAAAGAAAACTTATACGAAGAAGAGAGAGAGATAGAGAGAGAAACGAAATCCACAGTGACAGGAATGAAAACCTCTTCGTTGCCAGACAGAGTGACCTTCTCCTTCTTGAACACCGAAGTCTCGAAGTCAAGAAAGGGAGCAGCTTTGCCGATGGAAGGAACGGACACCATCTGAGCTCCGAGCGCAGAGCCTCGGCCGCCAGCCGCCTCACTCGTGCCGATCTGGAGGAGGTGATGCCTGAGGAAGGGCGAGAAGGAAGATCCGAAACACAGCGATCTGGCGACCCTCGGATTGAGGGTTTTGAAAAGGGAGGCGGAAGGAGTGACGGAAGTGGTCGTCATGGATATCGCCGCCGCCATCACTAAATAGCTCGAGAAGTGAACCAAACGAGAGGAAGACGAGGCACTGCCCTACCGCTCCGCTAAATATCTACGGAAAGGACGAACATTTTACACATAGATCCTCTAATACGATTTGAGATCTCATTTGAACCACAGTGACAAAATTTTAAAATAATACGCCTAAAAATCATAATTTTGTTACTATATTTTTTTAACAAATATTAAAAAACATTCTATCTTTTTTAATCCCGAAAATTTTTAATTTTAATTTTATTAAAGCAACTATGATCTACATTATAAAATAAATTAATTCAAATTAATAAAAATTATTATACATAAAATAATATTATATTAAAATAATGTAGAAGAAATTTTGATGTAGTTAGAATTATTTTAATTAAATTTGAGTATTTTAAATAAGTTATAAAAATATTTTAATATGATAATATTTTAAAAATTATAATTATTTTAATGATATTTTCTAAATAAAAATATGATCCGTAAGCTTAAATAAGAGGCGTCTGTTTTACTTTTGTCCAATTAATCTTCAGCTTGCATTCTTTGGGGATGTAATCTCCACTAAAAACACGAAACGGGTGTCATTAGAATCTAAATCGCACATTCAGAAATACTCTGTATAACAGCCGTTGGATGACCACCGAGAACGAAGAAACAAGAGAAATAGGAGACGCTTCACGTGAGTTCCTACACGCAGCGGGACGGGACA
This sequence comes from Zingiber zerumbet, assembly GCA_037833815.1. Classification (NCBI taxonomy): domain Eukaryota; kingdom Viridiplantae; phylum Streptophyta; class Magnoliopsida; order Zingiberales; family Zingiberaceae; genus Zingiber; species Zingiber zerumbet. The sequence goes on from JBBMJZ010411450.1 coordinate 6,406, forward strand.
CGTGCGCCAATATTCAGAGAAGCGGCAAGCAAAGCTGGCGAATGGAGATGAGTGTTGGCACGCCACTCGAAATCTTAAAATGGTGTTGTTTCTTTTCAGCAAATCAAATCAAACAGCGAATAGAACACAGTTCCGGACACAATCGCTTCAAGAGCGGCATTTATGATCGCCAAATTTGAGGTAATCTTCAAGATTAATTTCACTTCAGTAGCCCACGTACACAGCAGCATTCACAATGTAGCAATCTTCGTTCTTATCTCCCATCGCTTCGATGCAGACGCCACTCGAGCAAATCATCCCTCCATCGACAACCTCCACCTTGATTATTTCGCCACTGCAAAGAGAGACAAAATAGCAACGATTTTCAGAAATGGTAGCGAGATTGCATCTCTCATCTCAATCATATCTAATCGACAAACACGCGAGAAGAAAGCATGGAGGGCCTGAAGATTCAAGCACGCAAGAAGTTTGAATCCTCATTTACAATGGAGGACGAGGAAGGAATATGGAGCTGCCCTTGTTGATAATTGTACCATAAACATGTCCTAACACATTAGATTACGAAATGGAGAGGGCTCCAGAACTGGATATTTGTTGTTTACTTAACATCTTAAATTGGAAACGAAAAATTTGAGAAGGGGGGAAGAGAATTTTTCTGCAAAGGAATGGGAATTGGGAACTGGAACTCACTATGGGAAGATGGATTTGATCCTTTCGATATCGAGCGAATTCTGGGTGGATCGAGGCACCCCTAACCTGATCACGAGCTTCATCTGATCAGAATTAACACCCGGAATCGACCCTGCGAACAAAACCCTAACATTAAGCGGAGAACACAATCAAAATCGACGATCCACAAAAACTCCTATACAGGGTCCTAATCAAAGAAAGGAAGAAGCAACTCACCCCTTCGAAAAGCCGGGATGGAATTGGAAGAGATGGCGTCGCGGCAAGCGCGCATCGCAGCGGCGGTGATATCTTGCCTGCGAAAATCAAAGGCCCATCAATCGATTTGCGTGCAAAGGGGAAGCGAAAGTAGCAACATTTAAGATGAATTTACCCGTGCTGGTCGTAACCGACGCCCATCTCGACGAAGAGGAGCTTCATCGAGACCTCCGCCTGATCCACTGCTGCCGCGGCGGCGCCTTCCATCGCCATGGCGCAGCGTGGACCGATGCGCCTTCTTCCGCTCCTCTCGGAGTTGAAGGAAGAAGGACGAAGAGATCGAAGACGGCGAGGACGAAGAGGAGGAGGAAGAAACTTTTGGGAGCGAAGACAAGCAGAGATGTTAACCCACTGCAAAGACATACCGTGGGAGATCACATTCCTCGCTGAAAGGATTATATCAGCGATATTTACAATCCTTTAGAGGACGTTATAAACGGCAATGAGCGGTTCAATATTATTATGCCCTCTAAACGAACGTTATAATGTTGTGGCGGCCCATTGTGTTCCGTGATAACAAGTACGCAATTCTTGAACATTCAAGGTGAAATATGCAAAATTGCATTTATCATCTTCTTCCCTCGACCTCGATCTCTTTCGCTTTGATTCGATGGGTGAATGGAAGCTGGATGAGATGCCTCTCCCGGCGCTGTTCGAAGAGGCCTCGAAGATCCGTCTGATGGCATCCGAATCTTCTGTCGATCAGGTCCCTCTTCTGTTTCCCTCCCTTAGACTTATTTGTTGTTAACATGGTCTTGTCAGATTGATTCTATTGTTAGCAATTCTCTTTCATCTTTGAGGTTAGACGCTTGTCATGTCATTTTTGGGTAAAAGTTTGGAGTTTTGGTCTGCAGGATGTTCTTCGTAAGGGGATCCTGGCGCTGCGGCGCTGCGATGAGATGATAAGTAAGTTGGGGTTGTTCTCGTCTAATGAGACAAAGGAAGATGTTAGCACTTAGCACGGTCAATCTGAAGTATTTGTTGGTAATTGTTCCTTTTGTTCATGCCAATCCTTCGTTAATCCAAGCTTTCTTTCTTTTAGTATGGATGAATCCGAGCGATGTCCCTTTGGCCTATGATTTATAACTCCTTTTGCGTCTTTTAATTAATGACTGGAGCAATATTGAAGTCTATGCAAGATGCACAGAAGTATTGTACCTTGTTAATACTTAGTAGGGACATAAAAGCATATATCAAGGAACATAGCAAAGCATATATCACGACTTGCTCACTATTGCTTTTTCTCTTTGTTGGGATGACTTATATATATGCTCCTATTTTTTTCCCGCTTTAGCAGGTTTCCATAATCAGCATACTGATTACTTTTATTATCATTCTGACTGCATTGGCTATAGTCGTGGTTGCATGACTGAGATCATACAGAAATGGACTATGGTTTAAACCATTTGGAAATTTGAACAGTGAGTGTTTTTTTGTGTGTTGCAAGTTGGTGGACTCTTTGAAGATGCTTACATTTAATGCCTTCACGATTTGTTATGATTCCAATTAGTGATTACTTTTGATATTATAGTCTGGCACATCCTTTTGAATCATGCATCTACAATGCAATTTGATGCACTCTGCTTTCCCTAATTTATGGATCAGTGAGAATCATGCACTGCATCCTTAACATAGCAAGAACCTTGGCGGTGCCATAGTATGCATGCTGAGGTAGGCAGTTCTAGTGATGTAAACCTTTTTCATTCATGTTGAAAATGTGTGTTTTTTTAATTTAAAAAAATGTAAATCTGCTACGTTAACGGCCCTCTTAGTAAACCTTTTTCATTCATGGATATGGAGGGACATAAATGCAGATACACAGGCGATAGGTGCATGGTGGGTAAATTGTCGTCGGTTCGAATCGACCTCTGACCATTACGACAGAGATGTCATGCGCCCACCGTTTGTGCTATGCCGTGGGGGCAAATTATTTGCAGCATGTGATTTTACTGGTAGATGTTCCTATACTCTTTTCCTTAATAGCTAATGTATCTAATGTGGCATTGACTTTATAACATTCTTTAGGTTCCATTTTATATTGGGGAAGTAACAGAAAAGGTTGTTGAAGATGACAGAATAAAAGTTCTTAAAATTTCTCAGGATCAACTGAAGGTAAAACCTAATTCATTGATTCTCTAGAATTCATTGGCAAGCATTTAGTCAGAGCATCAGTTTCATATGCTTCTCTTAATCTGCTAGAGTAATACTTGTTTGATTTGATGTTTTGATGTTCTTTTTCTTGCCATCTACTTGCTGTGTTAAAGGAGTTCATTTCAATTTTTTAAGCCTTGGAGCTTGTTCCTGAAGATGAGTTGGAAAGTTTTAGCCAAGGAGGGCCAGATAATTTTACAACACGAAGAGCAAAAAAGGTGAATGTTCACTATCTCTGAAAAGAGATGAACACATGCTTAACTATTGCATAAAGAAATTTATGATCTGTCAGCCTTTGTTTCCTATTCCTCCGTAATTCTCTTTTTGTCATTCATTTACTTTTCCATTGTTGCTTTCATGTATCATTTTATCTGCTTTGAACTTTTGAAGATTTGTCAAAAAAAAATTTCTTCTTCTAATCAGTCATTTTTTTAAATATATATAATTTTGCACACAGACAATGAAATTATGAGAATTGCAGAATGCAAGTCTTGGGAACATTTAACAGTGCCTTGTTTTCTTCTTTCTAGATATTTCAAAAGGTGTCATTTTTTCACAATTACTTGTTCTAGTATTTGATGAGCCTCTTTGTCTTGACAAATGGCATAACTCTTAGCCACCTGCACTTTCTTTTTGCACACATTTCATTAGAAATTTTATTCTCTTTGTACTTATTATTGATTTCTGTCCTCAAATGGCAAATAAGTCTATTAGCGGTAGAACATATATTACATATGTCAAATGGATTGAAATTCTAACCCAGTTGTTTGCCTTTAATCTCGCAAGTGATATTACATTATTAATCAGAATATGGATTAATCAATTGTCTATACGTGGATGTAGAAATTCCTCTATTTTGCCTCCAGTTTGTCTGATGTTGTTTTTATTCTTCTTTATCAAATTATTACTAGGTTGCCCGATTTAATCGGCAGAGAGCTGCAGAAGCAAAGCTGCAAGAGAATAAAGAAAAAAAAGAAAGGCATCATAGGTCATTGAGGGCAGCAGCTCTCTCTTCGCTAGTTGAAGTTGGGGAGGATGATGTACTTGATGATGATGGAGAGGAAGAAAGAGAGGTTCGGAAAGTGAACTATCAATTTTTTTTTTTTTTATCATTTTTACTTTCGTGTAAGAAAATGCATGACATCTGGTTTATCACATTTGGGTATAATTATTCGCTTTGGCCTATATTACAGGCGTGGATTACAACGATCTCCTTATCTATTTGTAAGGTCAGTTTGTTCAGACCCAAAAAATGTTTATTATTTATGCGCAAATACATTCCAGTGTATATTTATGTTAAATTTCTTTTTGTATTTATAATAATGGCTAATCTTCTTTTTTTCTCCTTCTCTGTGAGGCATTTGATCTCTTAGACATGGTAAAGAAAGAAGAAGAAAATGCTTTTCGGGGTGAAGGAGAGACAGTCAAAGGTAAAATCATCCAGTGCTCATTTCTTACATTTATCTGAGGCAACAATACAACGGCATTCTTTTATATATTTTAGAACATTATTTTACATGTAACATTGAATCAGAGCTGCAGTTCACTAAAAGTGATAGATCTTGGTGTCATCTTTATCATGCAACATCGCACATTTATATTTTGGAAAAATTACTTTCTCCATTTGTTGCAATGACTGATTTTGATTAGTTTTTGAAGAAAATAAAGTTGATTTTGATATCGAGTTTAGAGTTGTTTCGTGTTTATTGGGTTTGACATGTCAACAAACCATTTCTGTCACAAATACTAACTTCATGCACGTCAATTTGGGACCAGAAAGTAATTGTGATTTTATTATATATCATGAAATTAAAATTCATTCCACACGATTACTGATTAAATGACACGATGCTCTGCTCTTTAGGGCCAAGCACCGTGACAGCAGCTGATTTTCAAGTAAAATACTCGATAAATAACATTTTAAACAAAATCAGAATAGTCGAAATCTTCATATATAAACTGAACCCAAACTGAAGTTGATAAGCTTTCTTACCAAACTGAAATGATCAATTTGCTTATGGGTTTGCTTTGATAAGCCTTTCGGTTTGATGTTTCTGTTCTTAGTTTTGGATGCCACTTCTACACTTTTGATTACCTTGTCCTTTAAATCCTTTCACCTGTTGTCATGTGATACGGTGCATGAGTGTGGGGCCCCGGAAGAAGGATTAGAAGTCAAAAGTCAAGCTGACATGGCAGTCAAAAGTCAAGCTGACGTGGCGGTCACAAGTCAAGCTGACATGGCAGTCAAAAGTCAAGCTGACATGGCAGTCAAGGGTTTGGGGGACTAAAGGCAGGACTTGCTGGAAAAGGGATCTCGCCAAGAAAGGTCAGAAGAATGGAAGGAGGTATTAACATGTCGGGATCGACAGAGCTGTTATGAAACAGCTCGATCTACAGGCCTGCGATGGAAGGCCAGGATGCAAGTTATAGGAGGAGTACAGGTCGGGATCGGCAGAGCTGTTATGAGACAGCTCGATCTACAAACTCATGAGTGGAGGTCGGTCCGCAGTATAAGGTGGGATCTTCAAAGCTGGCTCTAGCCACAGATCCACGAGTAAAGGTCGGAGATACCAGTCCATAGGATAGATCAGACTACGCAGTGCCGTTCTGAGGTGGAAGATGCAGGGAGCAAGGTTAATAGGTCAGGTCAGATGAAAGGGAACTGGTCAACTACAGATCATTATAGGTGGGTTAGAGCAAGTCGAAGGATCGCTAGAAAGCTTGGATAGGCCTGAGGGGCTGAACGACGAAGAGGGAAGGAGGTATAGCTATGTGTCAGGGAGTAATCATCACATATAAGAGGGTATATGTCAAGACGGAGATCCCAAAGCA
>JBBMJZ010411465.1:0-12332 GCA_037833815.1 Zingiber zerumbet
TGATGTGATCAACCAAATCAAGTTAGGTCATGTTGTGGTTTGATGCCTTGTTTCTAAATGTACAGGAACTTAGGAGTATAGTAAGTCGAGCGAAAGAAGCAGCTAGCGAGAAGGACGACATGGGAGAGAGTTGACGGGCTCGGTCAGTCTGAGGGGCAAGGAGCTGCGGAAGAATACGCTGGTATACGAGAAGGAAGCGTGCGACATTTCGTGGGATGAGAAGTCGGAGCATAAGCTTGCTCAAGGAAAATGCCAGAAATTGGGTTCAAGTGAGCCCTATTCTAGATGGCCGAAATCGCCCAAGTGAACGGAGACAGAACAGAAGAGAAACGGACAATCAACATGCTATTGATTATCCAAGCACCCAGACCGCCTTGGGCAGCCAAGGTGCCTCCTAGACGCGCCCTTATCGAAGGCGGTACGGGTGCCTCGAGATGGTCCAAGCACCCGAACCAGGATAAAACTTGACAGTTTATTTGTTGCATAGCTATTTGTGAGACGATGATATTTGTCATGTTGGGGGTACCCGGAGAGGGTCCTGGTGCCCGGACCAGGCCATGTCAGTTAACGGTCAGTTTCGACCAGTGGGGTATAAATAGAGCCCTGGTCTTCTCCTTTTCGAACAATATACTTTGTACTTTAAGTTTCTTTCTATTTTTTATTTCTGAGCATCATTTTCGTATACGGGGCTTCTCTACCTCCAACGTTTTATTAGAGGAGATCTTCTTACTGAGCTGACTCTCCTTGGAGCAGCAATCCTCTGATTACAAACCAAGTAAAAATTTATGTGTCTCGTACTCTTTTTAATTCCTTTATATTTTAATTAAGTGTGTAATTGATAAAGCCCGATTGTTTGAGAAATGTGTTTGTTATTTTTATACCTCTTGCCTATCACAAGGGATCAACAACTTGTATCAGAGGTCAACCACTTTAGAAGGACTAACAGTAGAATGAAGCACAAAAGATGATGGTCGGAACAAACATCCATCCGCCGAAGTTCGAGGGAGACTTCTCACATTGAAATAAGAAAGTGGAGGCATATTTCAAAACTAATTTGACATATTTCTAATCTTGAAAAATGGTTTTGTAGTACTTATCGACAGCAACGGGAAGTTAAAGAAAGAAGAAAGCTAGACAATGAAGGAACAAGCCGAGTTTGTGGCCAACGGGAAGAAGAATTTCTTCTGCTAATTGTGCTGCCACCATAAGAGGTAAATAGAATCGGAGTCTACAAGTTTGCAAAGACCTTTGGGAAAAATTCCTGAAGCTTCACGAAGGATCCTCCGAAGTCAATCTTGCAAGAAGAGATATTCTTCGGAATCAATTGACGAATCTCCGACTAAAGGAAGGTGAAACAGTTCCTCAACTACACGCCAAGCTAAAGGAGCTAGTTACCAAATCCACAAATCTTGAAAAAAAGGTAACCAACCGAGATTCACTAAGATATGTGCTTAACGCTTTTCCTAGAATACCTGAATGGTCAACTCTAGTAGATGCATATTACATCTCTAGAGACTTAGAGGTAAGTAATTAAGAAGGGTTATTTTCTACATTTGAAATACATGAGTCTAGATGTGCAGATCTAAAGGAGCCAAAGCAAAATATTGTATTAAAGGCAAAAATGGATGAATCAGATTCTGAAACCTCTCTTGACAATGACGAAACAACATTCATGGTAAGAAAGTTTAAAAGATTTTTTAAAGCTAATAAGTTCAATCAAGTGCAGGTCAAAAGAAGAAAAAGGAAAGTGAGGTGCTATCATTGTAATGAAGAAGGACATGCCAAAGATAACTGTCCAAAACTAAGAACAAAGACTAGGACAAGGGCAAAAGACCAATCTAGAAAAAACACAAAAACCTAAAAGCAACATGGGACGAAACGTCATCTGAATTAGAGATCGAAGCCTAAGTCAGACTTGCACTAATGGCAAGTCACGAAAAAGATGATGAAGCAAGCACGTCTGAGATGAACATCGAGAGCATCGATGAAGGGGAAGCAACGTTAGAAGGAAGCAACACTACAAGGAGAGCTTCAAATAATGAGATCGACAAGGTAAGTCAGGTATGATCTCTACCTCTTGACCAATTATTTAAATTTATTAAAATATTATCAAAAAATTCCTATCAATTAGAAAATGAAAAAAAAAATTATTATTAGAAAATAAAGAGCTAAAAGTAACTTTAGAAAAATCTTGTCGACTAGAAGATTTTGACAAAATAAACATAAAAAAATAAAAAATGAAAGAATAAATAGAAAAATTGAAGAATTTTGCATGTTCAAATTTTATTACTTCAAATTTTAGAAAATTTCAAGGACTTAATTGACATTTTAAATATCATAATGGTCAAATTAGAAAATTATCATCAAAATATGTTTCAAAATATTTCTAATTAATTCTGTAGAGAGGAATCTATATTGGGTTCTAAAATCATGCTTAGATTAAATTTTTATTCATGTCTTACTTTAAATTGGTTTAATTTTTTTTTTACTTAGAATTGTCTAAATAAACTGGTTCGTATAATTTGTGTTTGAAATTAATTTGATCTTAATTTTTCTGAGATAGAAGAGTTCGTAACTTGTTTGTAGAAAAAAAAAATTTTGGCCGTTGAATTATTTTTTATAAATTTTTAATAAAAATTATATATTTTTTTAATTTAAAAATATTTCACAGAGTTAATTTTGTACACTTTATTTTTCTGTAAAAATTTATTTTATCCTTTATCTAAGAAAATATTTTTAAAATTTTTTGATCGTTATTAAATTTTCTATAATTTGTAATAATTTTTAATATTAAAAATTTTTTAACATCAATTTTTAAAATTTATTTTTTTCGACAAAAATACTTGCTCTATTTCTTTCTTAGAAATTTTTTCAAGATTTATTTAGAAGCTATTTTAAGTATTTTTTTAAGAAACTATATCTTATTGTAGAAAATAATTTATTATTACTTAAATTATTTCTATTTTTTCATGAAAATTTTATCACTTCTTTGGATATATTTGTTTAACCGATATAAAATTTTTGATAATTTTTTAGCAACTAAAAATAATTTTAAAATTATTCCACTAAATCTACTTTACAAATTACAAAAGTTCAGATTTTTTAAATTTCAAACTTCGTAATTTTTCTGACTATTAGTAATTCTTTAATTCAGATTTATTCCTTAGAGATTAACTCAGATTTATTTCTAAGTGATTTTAAAGTATTTTTCCTATTTTTAATATGATAAAGGGGATAATTAAAGATTAAGTCTAGGGAGAGGGTATATTTTTTTTTACATTAAATGTTATTAATTGTAAATTATATACTTGATATTTTAGTGTTATTTGTTTGTAGTTTACCATAACTTAACTTGGGCTACTCATATGAAAAAGGGAGAGATTATAAGTATTCAATTCCGTGATAGTTTTGATATGGATCAACCAAGTCAAGTTAGGTTATATTGTGGTTTTATGCCTTGTGTCTAAGTGTGCAGGAACTTAGGAGCACAGTAAGTCGAGTGAAAGACACATCTATTGAAAAAGACGGCACGGGAGAGAATCGACGGCTCGATACGTCTGAAGGACGAGGAGCTGCGAAAGAGTATGCTGACGGACGAGAAGGAAGCGCACGATGTTTCCTAGAGACGAGAAGCCAGAGCAGAAACTTGCTTGAGGAGAAGACCGGAACTGAGTTCGGATGAGCCCTATTCTGGATGACCGAAATCATCCAAGCGAACGAAGTCTGAATAAAGAAGAAATGGTAAGTCAATAGGTTGTTGACTGTCCAGACACTAGACTAAGTCTAGGTGCTCGGACTGGTCCAGGTGCCAGGACTGTAGTATTCGAAAATCCAATAATTTAATTAAGAGGGTTCATTGGTTTAAGTAAGAGTTTATTAATGTCAATATATTGAATTAAGTTAATTTAACCAATAATTATGAAATTTTGATTAATTAATTAAGAGGGTGTTTAGCTATGCTTATAAGCTCTACAAAACAACTTATAAGCTGTTTTAGAACTTATAAGTTCTTCAAATTTGTTTGGTAATTTTTTTTACAAACAGCTTATAAGCTGTTAAAATAAGCTATTTGACAGCTTATAAGATGTTTTAAAAAAAGTAAGGGAGACTATACTTTTTTAAAAAAGATCTTCTTTTAATAATTTTCTTCTCTAAAATATACTTATATATTTTTATTAATCTCCATCTTATCCTCTATAGAATTTTACAAACTTAACAACTCTCAACGCTGACTTCTTTTCCCAATGTACAAAGTCTTCGATACTCCCTTCCATTTCTTCTCTCCCCGGTGTACAAATTCTCCGACTCGATTAGAATTTAAATTTTTTTTCTGTCTAACTTTATCTTAGGATTTTAAAAAATAAAAATGTCAAATATATTATTGATCATTTTTTAACTATAATTTTTATTTGAAATATTAATGATATCATTAATTTTTTTTCAAAAAAATCTAAATTAAAATATCAAATAGTTTTATTTTTTTATATAAGTTTAACCCATTATAAAATTATAAACTATTATATATAATATCTTAATAGTATTATATCATTTTTGGTAATTTTGTTAATAAAAAGATCTTATAATATCAAACACGTCAATATCTTTAAGTTGTTTAAAATAAGTTCATCCAAACACTTTAATAGCTTATTTTTAATAGCTTATTTTTTTAATAAAAAATATACTAGATTCTAGTTTAATTTACTGAATTTAATGAATTTAAGAGGATTTATACTTATTTTTAGACTTTTTATATTTAAAATATAAGGGATAATTAGGTAAGTATATTTAACTAGGAAGTGAAAATAAAGATTTGTGTCAATGAAAACTACATGTAAAATTATATTTATCAATGGTGACTGTACGTAAATTTTCCCAAGTTTAAATGTTTTTAGAAGGTATATTTATTTTTTATTTATTCCTTTCATCAATTATTACGGTATTATATTTAAATAATTTCATGTATTGAATTTTAAAAAATAACACAAGTAATATTGCATTTTAAAAATTAATATAGTTTTAATTTCAAGAATCAACTGTATAATGATGTTGAATTTAAATAATCAATCCCACTTCATACTTGATTTTTAAACCGTTGCAATGATTGCAATGATGAGATTTTTTTAAAATTTATTATAGTAAAAAATAATTATATTTATCCGAGACGTCGTTTAACACGCTTCTAGATTATATAAAAACATAAATTATAAAATTAATTTTTAATCTATCGTCGAATAATTAGAAAAATGAGAAACATATCGTTTGAACGCAAAATCATAATAATTAATGATTTAGATAAAATGAGAAAAAAAAATACGTCTTTTTGAATCTAACAATTAAATACGATTTAATTTCGCAATTTTAAATGACTCTCATCAATTACTTAATAATAAATATACTCTCTTTTTTTTCATTTAGCAATATCTCCCTTCATTATTCTGAGACCCGGCCCGCCCATTGGATAAGTTGGAAACCATTTTTTCTCTTTAGGAAATACAATTAATTTATTTTAAAAAATAAATTAAAATGTGCGATCAATCGAATGAGCCGCATGACAAGACGGCCGTTTCTTGGCCAACTCGCTCCCAGAATCCACTCCAGAAACTATTTACAATCTTGCCATTCCAAAACAAACGTGGATCTCACATGAAGTCACCAAGATTACACCACCCAATAGCTTTTGATGTGGTCGGTAATATTCCGAGTAAACAATTTTAAAATTAATTCACGATCTGGCTGCCATTGGGAATCAAAACTGACATTTATGCTGAAAACTGACCCAAAATAGTACCCGTCGAAATTTTTGACGATGGAAAATTAGGGATGGAGGTCGACGGTTCGGATGGTCTGTGTGATTTATGGGCTTCGAAGAGTGCGCCGAGGTGACGACTTCCTCCCTATCGCTCCGATGTTCGACATAAAAGGGAGCTGCTTTGTCTCGAACGACAGGGGATGAGAGAGAGAGAGAGAGAGAGAGAGACGCGAACTCGAATCACTGCGTCTGCGAAGGGGAACAATCGCCTCCGTCACTGCAACCGAGTCGCGGAGATATCCCAAGAGTGAGTTGAGGAGGTGATAGGGGACGGAAGAGTGGGATGGGGATCTCTGGAAGAGGAGATTCAGGTCGGAAGAGGACGCGTGCGGTGGAGAAGGGCGATTTGTTCGACGTCCTTCCCGACGAGCTCGTAGTGGCGGTCCTGTGCAAACTGAGCGCCTCCGCTGAGAGTCCCACCAATCTGATCGCCGTCTTAGTAGTGTACCCGTTCTTCCTCGTCTTCTCCAATTTTCTTCTAATGATTTGTGGTTTTTTCTGAGGGGAATTGGGTTTTTGATCTTGGATTTGGTAGGTGTAAGAGATTCAATCGTCTGGGACTCGATCCCGTGGTTCTCTCGAGAGCATCGGCGGAGTCGCTCGCCATGAAAGCCAAGAGCTGGTCGGATTTCTCCCATGGATTCTTGAAACGCTGTGCCGATTCCGGAAACCGGGAAGCTTGTTACATCCTGGGCATGGTAGGGTTCTCTTCTCTCTGTTTGATTTAGATGGGACGATCATCATTTTTCTTCTTCTGCGCTTGTAGATCCGCTTCTACTGCTTGAGGAATCGGAGGAGTGGTCTCTCGCTTATGGCACAGGCAGCGATCCGGAACCACGCGCCGGCGCTCTTCTCGTTGGCGGTCATCCAGTTCAACGGAAGTGGGAAATCTAAGATCGACAAGAATCCCGAAGCCGGCGTGGCCCTCTGTGCCCGGGCTGCCTCCCTCGGTGACGTGGACGCGATGCGAGTTCTAGGTCACTGCCTCCAGGACGGCTACGGCGTGCGCCGCAACCTCGCCGAGGGCCGCCGCTTCCTCCTGCTGGCCAACGCACGTGAGTTCGCTACCTTCCTGCACTCCTCCTCCTCCCCGCTTCGGCGCCACACAAATCGTTGTGGCTCTCTTCTCAAAGATTTAGATTTATGGATGCGTTCCACGCCACCGCCGGAGCCGCACCCAGCGAACCGCTTCATGGAGGAGTGGTTTGCGTCGAGGAGCGAGGTTTTGAAGAGGGAGGATCTCAGTCTGTGCTTCAACAGCCGATGCGGCCGGCCGGAGACGCGGAGGCACGAGTTTTGGCTCTGCTCTGCGTGCAGCCTCGTCAAGTACTGCTCAAGGGCGTGCCAGGCCACGCACTGGAGGTCGTCTCACAAGGCCGAGTGCGAGCCTTTCGAGCAGTGGTTGAACGTCGCCGCCGTCGCCGCTGGCGGCGGTGAAGACGAAGACCCAGTGGAGGGTGATGCCGGCCGTGACGTGCCGATACTGGATTAGTGTTTGGTAGGCCTTTGGGCTTAATTGTACGTTCTTTTACATTTTTGGATAAAAGAAAAAGATTTTTTTTTTTTTAAAAAAAAACATTTGCTGCTTCATCTCAGGAATAATCGGGATAGATGCAGTAGTGAGAGGCACGAGCAAACCACGTGTTAGGAGTTAATTGTTGTTGACTTTGAAAAATCTTAGGATAAATTAAAAACAACTAATTTATTTTTTAAAAAAGATATCGTGCAAGTTTAAAAGATATCCATGGTGAACGAAAAGCGATTATAAAAATAAAAAATAATTGTAAAGTGCATAAAAATATATCAAATTTATTAATAATTTAATGATAATAACTTCTCTGATAAAAGTTCATCTATGCTCCAATAATAAATAACGGGTGCCTTAGGTATAGTGAGTTGGTTAACAGGTTTGACGTCTTTGTAGTTTTCAAGAAACTTACGATTAAGCTTTAATTTTGATAAATTAATTGATAAATTTTTCTTAATAGATGGTTGAACGTTAGATTGATGGGTCGCTCTCTATGAGAGTTTTATAATTTAATTTGGTGGCCGAAAGAAAATTTCTTTAAGACTTATTCAATTATCTTCAAAATTAGTGGACAGAAGCTAAATATATAATATGAATTACATAAATAAATAAATAATAGAGAATAATTTTAAACTAGCACCGTGCGATGTTAAGTGGCAATGCGGATAACCATGCAGCGGGGGTTCGATTACACTGGACATTTTTAAATGCTCACGATGCTCAAACTACTAATGATGTTAGGCCATCGAACTGTAGATATCTGTGCTTTGAGCGAGATCATTACTAGGATGGATGAACCTGAAAAATCTTTGTTGGGGACCTATTTTAAAATATTTTAATTTTTAGCCCACGAAGGCACAATGCTGTGGTAAAGCGGTGAAATCCCTCGGGGTGGTGCGATGATTAAAACATGGGGTATTATTATAAGAGGTCTTAGGGTCGAAATTCGGCGTGACCGAGTATGACCTTCCTCATGTCTTGGTCATTTGCACTAATAGCTAGTAGCCACTTGTAATTTACCTCCTCTGTATTAACCTAGAGACGAGTTGGCGAGGATGCTGAGGACCACAGAGTTCATATCACTTGTGAAGTTGGGACCTCTCTATGTCCCACCTATATTTCTTGAATTTACTTGATGACCAGTTTGTCGGGGTCAAGCTTTCTACATCTAGAATTAATCTAATCGCAAGATGCGGATATGGGAAAAAAATAATAATTTTAATTATATACTAAACTAAGTTAATTCTGCAGTGTTTCGTTGAACATACGGTAAAATAGTAAAGTAGCAGTTAAATAGAATTAACCGATTGAACCGATAAAATTAAAAGTTTAGTTTGGTTAATTTTGATTTGTATTTTAAATATAAGTTAATTTAGTTAGTTCAGTTCAATTTTAAATTTAGAATTTATAATATCAATTTAATCAATTAAATCAAGTCAGAGGTCATAAATTGAATGTTATATTTCATCGCAGAGGGCTCTAAATTACTATTAAGAATGTTCTAACTTAACTAACAGACTCTATTGTTTATCATCGGTTGATTGATAATAAAAAATTGATTATTTTAATTTTTTAACTGAATTATTTAATTTTGTGTAGGTTCGATTTTTAGAAAAATATGATCAATTCGGTTACTTAAAAAATTAATTTATTTCATTTCAATTTAATTGGTTGCTTATTCCGATTCAATTCAATTTATATAAAAAATATTTATTTCTATAATTTATTTAAGAAAATAGTAATATAAACTATTCTTACTATTAATTTATCTGCCAAAATCATACTTTGATTGCCGCATGACAAAAACATTTTTACAATTCAATATTACAAATGAGCCAAGCCATAAATATAAAAAATTTAAATATATATATATATATAAATTGAATTATTTCTGAAAAATCTTAACTAATAAGTGAACATGCAATTTAAAACAATAAGTCCAATAAATATATTTTGATTTTTTTTCTATAACAGTCTTAGGATTTTCTCAAAGTCTAAAACACATTTTAGCACTCAAACTAAGTCATTTAGGTATTAATTTTTTTTTATTAAAAAGTTGACTCCACTTATAAGATAAAGTTTTAACTGATATTGTTATAATTGTTTGTGAGCTAAGAGCTTATAATTTCCAATTTCGGTTAGAGCTTTCATACCTAAACATTCTATGCTATAATTTATCCTTTGACTTTGAATAACAAATTTAAATTCTTTAATTAAATAGAATTTTTTTTTTAAGGTTACCTTAAAGGGTTTCTAATCTCATCCTTTGATTTTTCAAAGTTAACTTTTAAACATAAATTCCTAACTCAGTTTCTAGTGTGCTAAATCAGGTATCCAACTATCCATCAATTTTAGAAATGATAGGCTTGATCTTATAAAATTTTTTCACCTTCTATTCTGATAAATCATGAAGTCCTCACATTCTTAGGTTTGTCATCCTCTATTGTGCGTTACAGCTGAGATTTAAATATTAAATTAGTCTAACCATGGTACCGTAGTTTATTTCATCAAATGAGGTGTCCCTTATGCTCTTGTATAACCAGAGGGTGAATCCAATAAATTTAAAAACATACAGATTAAAATTGAATTATCTAACTCCAAAAATTTAAAAATACTTTAAGAAAATATATACTATTTTTTTTAAAAAAAATCAAATATCAGTGTAGCTCTATTTTACAATCTAAACCCCTAAATTTTGATTTTAATAAGCTGAAAATGAACTTAAATATGAAAATTTTATTTTTAACTGAGTTAATTCTAATTGAAATAATGATCTATCGATCCTCAGAGTTTATTATGACTCAAAGTCAAAAGAATTATTTATGATCTCTCTTCCTTATAATATTTAGCATTCCTACATTTGTCATCTCCATTTTGATCTAAATAACTATTTACTAGCAACCTAATAAAATAAAGTTTATACTTTATAATTCTCCTTTAATTAATGAAATATGAAAAAAAAAAACAACTTACTCCACTTATTATTGTTGTGCTTGGACATAGGGTAAAAATAGTTGTTTGTAAAGGACTACTTGCTGGAAAAAAAATAAAAGAAAGATCATTGTTTTTGAAAAAAACCGAGAAGAGAACACAGGGAGGAAGAAGCAAAAGAGGAGAGTTTACCTTCTTCGTTAGTAACCTCAACTAGCTTCAATGAGCTCGAAAACGACGCAAAGAGACAAAGATAAGACAAAACAGAGCTATTCTTACAGTGCCATCAAAATTCTAAAAAAACACAAGAAGAGGAAGAAGATGCGAGGCCTGCTCTTGTTGTTAGAAGAGGGTAGCTGATATTGCGTTTCTTGCTTGCTGGAAAAGAGAAAGGAAAGAGAAGCGATCTCTTGTATTTGATAAGAAGAGAGGAAAAAATTATAGGTATATTGCCGTTGGAGAAGAGGAGAGAAGAAAATGAGGATTGGAGAAGAGGAGAGAAGAACATGAAGAAAAATAGGAAGAAAAAAAAAATTAAAAGAGAGGGATGTGCGAAAGTATAGCGGTAACATAAAGCACAGCGGGGGCAGTTGCTTACATGGGAGAAAAGAAAATGTTTTCTCAAAAATACCCTAATCCGTTTTAAACTGATTGAACAATTTTAAACCTTAAACTTGGTTCACTATAATTTTGTCAAATCAATTCCGATTTAAACTAACATAATCTTTATTTCTGCGACTACTTGTTATATTTAGTTCGAATCTGATCTGATTTTAATTTAGTGTCCTCACTTTGTGTTCTACAATTTAGTTTGTCTATTTATTATTATATATTTTATTTTTAAAATTTAATACTTAATATTCCAAATTGTGATATTTTTCGTAAAAATTATACCAATGGATAGCTTAGGTCGAAGACTTTCTAAATATATGATCAATTTTATTTTTCAACGACGAGGTGGTGAATCGGCCGATCAAGATGGCGGTGACGGTATATAAATATATATATATATATACCTTAATTATGTCATTATTGATCGTCATGAAAGCAATTATTGCTTTGTTATGGATCGAGCCGTCAAATAGGTCAACCCATGTCGGGGCAGGTCGGTTTGTAGCGGGCCAACCATTTAGCAGGGTGGGGAGGGCCAATTCCTCAACTTAGTGGGTTGGCAAATTTTCAACCCTACCTAATCAAAGTAGGGTTGCGGGTTTGGCGGGTCAACGCGCGGGCCCATCAATTTAAAAAAAAAATTAAAAAATATTTCAAATCTTCAACGTTTTACTTCAGAAAGATTTCATTAATCAAATGTTTCAATGAACATGTATTTTAAATATAAATAGACACCAACCAGTACTTATCTAGGATGAAAAAAACTATTTTATTTTAAAATTATAATAAATAAAGATAATAAATTGACATAAAACTTAGTTTACATGTGTTTCTCAACTTGCAGGCAAATCCAAGCCCGTCGTGGGCCGACTTGCGTGGGTCGTGGGCCGACCCACATGGGTTACGGGCCTAGGCGAGTTGGCCTACGGTGAATTTAGGTTCATAAAATTCTAATCTAACTTATTTAAATTATTTGACAAAATGAATCACTGTTCAATCTAAATTAACGGTTCTAGTCATGTATCCCTCCATTTAATACCCTTGACGAAGATGCAATTTCATCTCGCTGTTGTTAAGTTTTTTATTTTGAATTTTACTTTGACTCTTTCTTTTTCCTTTTTCAATTGGGGACATAGATATTTTATGTATCTTTTTCATCCCAAGAAAAAAAACTTTACCTATCTTTGCCTTTTTTTTCCTCTTGCTGCAATTTTTTGTGTTGCTTATCAAAATTTGAATTTTTTAAAATTTAAATATTTAATGATTTTTATTATATTTTAGAAAGAACAGAAAATATAATAGCATAAAATTATTTATTATTTTAAACACAAAAACCAAAAACCAAAAACAAAACCTAGAAACCGAAAACAAAATCCATAAATCAAAATCAAAACCTTGGAATTTATAAACAGAACCCAGAGACAAAATATAAACCCAAAATCAAAACCAGGC
>JBBMJZ010411497.1:0-12330 GCA_037833815.1 Zingiber zerumbet
TAGTAAAATATTACTGGAGAAAAAAAATGAAATTGTTGTTTTTCTGACGATGCGCGTTGAACGCGCAGTGATTTGGGCTAAAGTAAAAGTAGTGGACTTTTGACTCGTTCAGAGCCTGGGCAAACGCGTTCCTGTGTGCTGGACCCCCCAAAAAAAAATTCCCTTCGCCTGATATTTAATTACAGTTGATGATTGATCATTGTGGTGCAATTCTTGCCTGTCCCGGTGCTACAGTGAGAAGAGAAGGTAAGCGGACGGACTTCTTAGACGGAGTATGAATCTCATCTAAAGTATATCACACTTGGATAGTTCGAAAAACTTACGAAGATAGGCTATCTGTTAAGATTCATCTGTCGAAGAGTTAAGCTGGGTAGGCCAAGTTGTCAAGGAAGATCGAGTTGTAGGGAAGATGGAATTGGTTGGGAAGGTCTAGCTATCTAGGAAGACCGAGCTGCTAAGGAAAGATAAGTTGTCAAGTTGACTAAGCTCGTTAAGTGTTGAGTGGGACAAGCTACCGAGTGGGGAGGCCAGACAATGAGGTCGAACTGTTGAGCCTGGAGGCCAGGCTAGGAAGCCAAAATGTCAATATGGGATACCTAACAGGGAGTTGCCAAACTACTGAGCCGAGAGGCCAACAAGGGAAGGGATGACAAGGTTGTCAAGCAGGCCAAGCTACCAAGTAAGAAGTAGGGCTATTGAAGCGAGAGGCTAAGCGAGGAGGTGTGTTGAGCACTGCAAAGGCCTAGAGACAATTTATTTAAAACATATTTGTCCCCTTTTCCACTGTACTTAGAGATTACATGGATGTATGTTTTCCAAAATACAATGCGTCAACCACATTAGCAACCAAATACTTGCTATTTATGGCAAATTGAACAATACTTGAATACTAACATTGAGAGAACTCTCAAGCAGAGAGCCAAACTGTCGGGTGAGAGATGGAGAACATGGAAGAGGAGTTGATGAACTCTTCTTTTCTCCTCTTTTTGCTTAAGATACGAGCCTCCATTCATAACTCTTAAGATACGAGCCTCCTTTGATAACTCGGAACCTTTGCCACATTAAATTGTCCCTTAACGGTTAAGAAATAGTCATTCACTGTCTCCCACCAACTAGCTTGAAACGCCAAGAGTTGATCGAGAATTAATGATGGGGCGCTACATGCATGAGTCGATCTCTTGTCTATAAAAAAAATAAATTAGAAAAATCATTTATAATTACGATTGGATCATAGTTACGATCTTGTCATAATTAATTATAATTTTTTTTTAGATTCATTGTCCCCTCGAATTATAGTTTGGGTCGGAACAGATAGTCGGAGGTCATCCAAAGGCTTCTCTCCACTCGACCCCAAGCTATCTGACCATTTGCCTACCACCAATGGCCTCTAGCCATTTATCCCGATCCAAATTATAATCTGGAGAAATAGTGAATTCAAGAAAAGATAGTAAACAATTATAGTCATGATCCAACTATAATTATAAGTGGTCCAGTTTCTAATTTACTTTTTTAATAGACCACAATATCTACCCTTCTAAATATATCATAAAAATAATCTAAATGATAGAATATTGATTGATTTACTCAAGTAATTTTTATCTTCACCAATCCGACATTCAGAGATCGTGCTCAAACACAAATCAATTAGATTTAATGTAATCTAAATTCTCAATTTATATTCCCGTACCAAACTTTAAAACTGACTAATAAATCTAGAAAAATTTCAATACTTAGACTAAAATTAAAATAATCCTGCAAGCCACCTTAATGTAGTTATGCCCGGGAATCTCAATTTGACCGTATAAATTGAAAACAATAATTTTTAAACTTGTCACAACTAAATAAAATTTATCACAAGTTTATTATAAGACAATTTATAATAAATTTATTATAAGACTTAAAACAATGATACACTCATTACAAATAATACTCACTAATCAACCTCACAAGCACCAGTTTGTCGTTTGACATCTATGCCTTCCCATCTGAATTTAATAATATAAATTAAGAGCAATAATTAAATGGATATAGTAAAAATATAAAAAAAAATCCCATGATTATTTCATTAACAAAAAAAGAACATTTCAAAATAAAATATAAGTTGAGTATTATGAAAGTTATGCATGCAATTCACTAAAATAAGGCCTTTTTTTTTCTTTGACCATTCAGCACCGACCCTATGCAGACGTTAATACATAGCTTTCTTGTGCCCAAGGACATGAATAATTTCAGAGTTCACGAGTAGCTGACAGCGAATAGATTGAACTTATAAGAACATAATATTTGTTTATTTAGGATTGTGGAAATGTGCTTTTTATCTCGTTCCACCATACAGGCTACAGCTTGGACAAATGCAAACTAAATCGACGATAAAAAATTAACGTAAACCGAACAGATATTTACTTCGTATGCTTCATTGTCAAAGTTTTAAATTTTTAATGTCAGGGAAGCCAGTGTGCTTTTTTAACATCTCATTTAAAAAAAAAAATCTAAATACCATTTAACCGCAGCAACAACAGGGTTTGTGCATTGAAAGCTATAATTGGACTCTCTCGCCTCAAAAGCAAAATCTCTTTTTCTGCAGAATATGCACAAAGAAATTTTGGTATGTCATGAGAAGCAAAACAAAACAAAACAAAACAAAAAGACTAAATAAACAAACTCCAGATCAGTATTCACTAACCTGCATCTTTGCCTCTTCTTGACGGTCGATGAATGCAAGAAGTTCATCCTGCCTCATGAGAGCTTCATGCAGTGCCTAAGTTCGCCATAGATAAAAGGATCAATTGAGATAATTTGCAAAGTATTATAATTTTGCACATCGCAAAAAATATCACTGGTCTATGAAGGGGAATGAGTAAATGTAACTTGACAATACGAGATGAAACCTTGAAATCATAGGAACAAAAACTAATAAAACAGACTGAGAAGGGTTTCACTTGACAATACGAGATGGAAACCTTGAAATCATAGGAACAAAAACTAATAAAACAGACTGACAACACTTGACAAGTGTGTCCGCACCAAACAGGAGGTCTTGGTTGAGCATGAAGTTCCACTATATATATATGTAGGATTTGACCTTCATAAAATGAATAGGAAATAAAATGAAATAACCTTTTTAGTGACAATAAGCTCAGCCTCAAGTGCATCCACTCGACAAACAGCTGCATTGAGCAACTCATCTTTCTCTGAGGGCATTTCAAATGGCTTCGCTTGAAGAACATTCACTTTTTCTTCTAGCTCTCCTAACCTCCTCATAACGCAGGAAAGGAGGTCTGCCTCTGTAAATGCAGGGGCAGGGGAAGGAGGACGGAATTCTTCTTCAGTGATAGTGTCAACAGACGGCAGAATATTTTGCCCATCTGTTTCAGAAACTTCATTCTGGAACCTCTTCGACAAATAATTGGTCACTGAACAAATCATTGTAAAAACAAAGGCAATGAGAGCGACGACGAATTGAGTCATTCGAACTTTAACTCCTTCAGAAGACTCAGGGATTTCAGGGATGTAGCATTCTCCTGCAATGAGAATAACCCACATAATTGCAAAGAGTCATGCAATAAAGCAACCATACATCTTTGGATTAGCATCTAAGTTTTTCTAGAACATGGAATTAAACAGAATTTATAATTTGTAGGCACAGGTTTAATCAGATGCCAAAAATTACAAAATATTGAATTTCCAGATTACATGATCAAAATGATTAAAACCAGCATTTGTTTTACTTGGAGTTTGATGATTGGGATAGATTTATTTATTATAAGACAATTTGTTAACTATTGGAACCATAAATGAAGGACCATATAGTTGGGACAAGTACGTTTGCCTTCTGTTGAGTAAAGCAAGTACATACTGTTGGGCACAAAAGCTGATCATACTCCAACAAGATGCTAGCAAAAGAGTATTGTTAACACTCCAAGGGAGACTTATATATGAAAAAGAAATAAAGAACTAAGCTAATTCTATTTATATGAATGCACGACCAAGGTAAATCAAATTGACAAAAATATTTAAACTTAGTTTCCCTGTGTTAGCATAGAAGTAGAAAATCAACTAATATAAATTAGGACATTTTAACAATTCAAAAATGATATTTGGTTCATCAACCTTTAGGCGCATAAAGCCTTCTGCTAGAAATTTCTTTCTTGGATCCACCATCAACAGCCTTGTCCACTATGGGAACCTGTTCATCATACTCTTGAAAACCAGAAGAGAAACTAGTTGTCTTCATCATTTTGGCCTGCAAAGATAGAAAAATGCAAAGGCAACAATGTGAATAACTTCTATCAAAACCCATAAGATATTGTTACGAAGTGGCAAAACTGGAGCCGTGCTATCAATTAAAAAAGGTAAAGCAATTTTCTTCCAGAAAGTCCTTTCTATATCTTGAAAAAACATAATTTTGTAGCACAAAACAAACACAAAATCAATAAAAGGAGTACACAAACATACATTTTATACTTTTGAAATACTGAAAAGCCATTGTAATTCCATAATTAGGTTTTCAATTAAATATAAAATGGAATTTGGGAAAGGAATTCCGTTGAACATGTCACTAGCATGAATGATCCAAGACTTGAATCTTTTATGCTGTACCAAGCCTACAAACATCAAAAAGAAGCAGCAAAAACCAAAAGAATTATTGCATGGTCGTCCTGTACCACACTAACAAATGGAAACTGCATATCTTTTTGTTTCCAGCCACAAAGCCTCAAGCACAAAGGTACCTAAATTCCACAAAATTCACAGGAAATTGAATAGATAAAGTTAATTTTTTTTTTTTGAGAAATATGCAAGTTACACTTATCCCAACTACTGAAATCAGCTACATGAAACTTACCTCTCCATTGAGCTCTATAAGATAATATCACTAATAGTATTTAATTCAATCAAATCAATTTTTTATTTTTTTGTATTTTCTATACTAAATTTCCACTCTTCCAACAATAGAAAGTATTAGTTGCCTTTGCAAATGTCCAAAGGAATCTCAACCTATTCTCTCTCTGTGTCATTTGTTGCTGCAACAGCTAAATACTTTCAGATATTAATCTTCCTAGGAACTCCACATCCATATTGGCATTCAAATCTCTATTACATTAAATTATATGTGGTATTTGCTCATAGCTCGGTATTTTGATCAACAAAGTAGACTGAATTAAGCACATGGCAGTTGCACTATGGCTATCAATATCGGGATGGGTATAAGATGTTCTAATACATAGGCACTGCCTGTAACAGATCTGTGGGACCGGTAGAATCAAAATTGGTGAGAAAAATTTAAACAAAGAAAAATATGAAAAGAACAAAATAAGTTGTTTAATGAATAATAAGATACCAAAATATATTCAAAGAACCCAAGAAAAATACATATTTTATTTTATTAAATATAGATACTAATATTGAGAGTATAGGAGTAAATTTCTTGCTTGATATTAAGTAGTTCGCATTCCTAATTTTAACTAAATTAAATCTGAATTAATCAGCATTTAGTTAAATCCAACTTTAAATAAATTAAATCTATTAAATATGAATTTAATTAAAATAATATGATCGTAATTAAATTAATCTGATTTTAATTAAACTAATATGATTTTAATTAAATATAATTTTAATTTAAACTATATTTGATAAAAAAAAAAAAAATTAAAATGATTATAATTAAATTTGATTTAACTTAGTTGGATTTAATTAAATCTGAATATAAATAAATTAGATTATATTGTCAATAAAAAATTAAGATTAATTTAGATTTAATTAAATTACAGCTTGTTAAATCTGATCTACCGAAGCCTGATTTGAGTTAAAGTTAATCTGATTATATTAATTTAAATCTTATTTTACTAATTTTAAATCAGAGTTCTTTGAATTTGATTTTAAATAAATGAATTAAGTTAAATATTATGTTAAATAAATTGTATTTTAAAAAATAAATTTAAATAAATTAGATTTAATTGAATTAAATCATTAAATCTGATTTTTAATAATTTAATTAAATTCGTAAAAGTAAATTGGGATGAATTTGATTTTAATTAATTTAAATCATTTATCTTAATATATAATTTAGAATAAATTAGTTATGATATATTTCGTTCAATTAAATTCAATCTGAACTAATAAAATTCAGCGCTCCTCTTCCTTGTCATTGAGAGTCTGATTCTAGAAGTTGAAGCTTGCACGAAAGTGACAATTTTATCGCTTCTCTTGTCAAAGTGACAGAATTGGCTGATTCCTTTATTTTCTATGTTTCTATCAATTTTCCTTCTATTCCATTATTAGGTTTTTTTTATGAGAGAGAGAGAATTTCGGTGTCTCAGAAATCAATAATGAGATCAACCAACGTTGGTCCGAATCCAAGTCGACCAATTCATATCAGGATTTACCAATTTTGCTAAAGATGGTGTGCACAAGATCTTTATAAGGATACTCTCCATTTCACACATCCATTCTTTATCCGTATCTTCATCAACATCTCCTTGAACAATAGATTCAAAATATCTAAAAGTCTTGCTTATGAAAATTTCATGCCCACAAAAGAAAATTGTCATTCCAAGTTAAAGCTAAGAGAAGAAAAAGGTCCAATCATCACAGATGAATATATAAACAACTAATGTATATGCCACAAAAAAAAAATATGAAGGAATGTAAGCCATGTCATAAAATTAACACCAAAATCATTTTGAAGATCCTGGGGCACCGCATTTGAGCAGCAGGAAATGAAAACAAACAAACAATAAAGATACAATTGAATACCTCTTCATGTACTGGGGTCAAGCGAGGATTTGACAGATAATTCCTTTGTGCTTTTGGGGAAGTGATGTCTTCAGCTTCTGAACCAGACTCAGCAGTAGATGTATCACTGCCTTTTATCTATTGCCATGAAAAAAAAATAAACTTCAATGCATAATAAATTAGATTTCAGCAAGGAAAAAATTGAAATACAACTCACTGTTGGGTAGGGTGGCTTTGCATAGGCAATGATCTTTCCCACACCATTGGAAACGGTTACAATTTGCCTGACACATTGTGCTTCACCACTAAGCACCATCTGAAAGCAAACAAAAGCCAGTTGGCATACAATACATGAAGAAAAAAGAAAAAGTTAAAAAGAAAATGTGAAGGACAGAAACCTTCAGTATATTGGGCTCCTTCCAAGGACCTTTCTCAGCTTTTAAGCATCCTCCATGCTCTAAACAATTGCAAGAACCACCAAGGAACTCTGGCAGCTCACTAGAAATAGAAATCAAAGATAAGAGAACTTTCTTAATTTTCAAATTGCTACAAGACAATGTGAAAGCACACACCTGGGCTCAATTATCTCCAGGAGCTTATTCTGGTACTTTGTTCCAAGAACCTAGTGAAATTTTGATAAATAATCTTAAATTTGCATCTTCCAGTTTCTGATTAAAGTGATACTCTATCAGAATAGAATAAGAAACTTACATGAATTTTTGTAGTAGTTCTTGGGTCAAGAAAGGATTTCACGGTATTCCATAGTAGCCTAAATCCTGGGCCAGCATTGACAATAAACATACGATGCAGGGTCTACAAACATTTTCACACAATTATATCTCTAATCAAAATCTATATTGTTAAACAAATCTGAAAACATAACAGAAAAAAGATTCTTCAGAACACCTCAGGGTAATTATCACTGTCAATTTTCTGTAATCTCTGAATTAATTCTCTAGCAGTTTTGCTGAAGTTCTTCAATCCCTATAAACCAGGAGCGCCACATTAAGAATAAGTGATGTTCCATGACATGTAAAAATTCATAAATTCAGCATGATATGGAGTCTCTGATACCATACCACTCCTTGAACATCAAGAATAGTTGTACTCGAATCAATATGTCTTTTGGCAGCAAGTGAACAAGCTGGGAATTTAATTGCAAAGCTCTTCTCAAACTCCTTCACATGATATCTGACATATCGCTCCATTGTGGTCACCTGCATTAATTTGTTAGGATCAACTTTCCCAAGCCTTTCAATATAAACTGGTCTTCCCTCCTTATCCACCCCATGGTAACCATGTGGATAATACTTCAGAACTTCATTTAGTTCGGAATATTCAAAGTCCTGGAAAAAAAAACTCAAGAGTTACAGTAAAAATAAATCCAATTGGTTTTGGCAAGTAGGGTCTGCAATTTATAGTTCAGAAAATAACCCATGGATCTAATTATAGATATAGGACCATACTTAAGGAAACTATAAATATAAATATAAAGCAATTCTTCATGTTAATAATCAGGTCACAATTATGATATCTTGCAGTTTAACAAGCTGCTGACAATATTGTGAATACCATATAATTCATCCATGTTTTTGATATACAGGGATCTTGAATTTGAATACCATATAATTCATCAAATTTTCAATATTTTGAATTTCTTCTTTATGAGGATCTTGGTTTTATATGCTGTCAGTACAAGAGCAAGACAAATCGAGTTATCAAAAGCAACAACAAATCTCACATAGTTACGCATGCAATCCAAAACAACCAGTTCAGTGTTCATATCTGATTAGGGACGCTTTTACCCAAGTCCTTATGTTCCATTTTTGCTGAACTGATGATGAAAATGTGTGGTTGTTGATATTTATGCGATTGCAAATGCTTCGCTATTGTTAAAATAAGGAATAAGTGCATTTTTGGCATGTATTTAATCTCACTCTTGATGCAACTGTGGTTAATCTTAAACTTGTGGCACTTTGCCATGTGTATATAGTAATTTTTGCTAGGTATTTCAGGTAAGAAACGTATTTATTAGTTACAACAGTATCAAGAAGAGATAAAGGTATGATATAATTCTCAAAAAAAATACTTGACAAAGATGAAAACCACATGCCAACACAGAACAAATCCTACCTCTATAACTGTGTCTGCACAAAATTCCTTTCTCCACTGAAGCATTTCAGCCCACATGTGCTTTGCTTTCTCTATATCAAATTTCCTTGCTTTAAGAAATCTAAGCAATAAGAAGGCTTTGAAATATTAGGCAAGAAGGTTAGATACATAGCAAAGAAAAGAAAATTATTTCAGATGGAAACATAGATTATAGGATATGATGCTTGGAAAAAACTATAATAGGAATTTTAAAATATTAGATCTATAAAAAAAATGTCAGTTTTATTATGCTAGGTAGGAGAAATAATGAAATTAAATCAGAAATCGAATAGCTAATATGAGAAAAGGAAAACATGCAAGTCAAACATCAAAGCACAATCGTGTCTTAACTTAGAGTGCACAGCAAAAATAAGCAAAGTTTTAGAAATACAATGGAAAAGAAGACAGCAGTACGCGAAGAAAATAAGTACAACTTAATCAACTACTTCAAACTAAAAATGCAAAAAGAATGAGATAATTCTGAAAGCAAATTTTTTGATATAGTCTCATTATGAATCTAGTTAATCAAGACTGGCTACCAGCAAGAATTGAAAAACAAAGGCACAATGGGATTAAGCAACACACAAAAGGAACACTACTGAATAATGGCAGAAGAATATTAAAGTTATGTAATGTCAAAATAATTACAAAAGCCTACTAATTTACCTCAACATCATATGATAGTCATCATGCTTAGCTATCAACAATTCATCTAAAATTAATGATTGGCGAAAAGCATCAACAGCCTCTAGCTCCTCGATATTTCTAATATCCTCAATAGAAACAACTCTTCTGTCGCTCTTCCTCCTATTTCTTTTCTTCAAAGAATGCTTAAATCTACTAGATGCATCCAAAGCTTTTTTCTTCAGCGACCCAATTCTTGTCCTTCTTTCATCTTCTGAATTTTCAATATCTGATTTGCGCTCCTTTCGCTCATCATGACTTGAAAAACCCTCAAAACCTATGAGAAATTAGTGAAGTATAAGATTCATGTAGTGGACCCCAATAGTTGGGATTCATGGCTTCTTGTTGTTATTGTCATGTAATTTATCAAATGACTTTTTTATCCAGAAAACAAAGGAACAAATTGTAATGAGGAAAATTCTACTTTATTTTAACTAGAGAAAAGTTGAACAGAATGAAGTGAGGACTTGTTGGTCAGCCATAAGAATATTTAGAAAATTTTCATTTACCCACAAAAACTTAGAATGAAATTTGAGAAACAATTTACTTAAAGATTATTATATCCAATTTAACTTATCAAACAAGTAATGGTCAAAAGAAATAAGAGATAAGATCGAAGGTATGGGTAAAGCTCCATGTGCACTTGAGAGAAAATTCAATCTGATTAAAAATTAGACAAAGAATTCGATTACTAAACCAAATACGTAGGTAAAAAACAATGCAACTAGCAACCTCAAGTAGATTCTTACGTTAACTGAGAAAACTGATACACTTAAATACACCCCCCCCCCCTCCCCCCTCTCTCAAAGTGGCCTAAAATTTTTGAACTCCACTAGCATTTCATTTTGATGAAGAAGCTATCCATTGATTTGGTAGGCTTGAACTACTAGTTGAATTTTTTAAGCTCGAGTTTATGATAATAGACTGGCTAGACCTCCTCCAAATCCTCTCAATTAGCGAACTAGTTGATGGCAAATGCGAGGAAAAATTGGGTGGCACATACTTGGCATTCATGAGAGTGGTGAAAAGTAAACAATGCGAAATTGAAGCTGACAGGCGGCCACATTACTATGATCAAAAATTCGATAACACAGTCAGCTAGTTGCTTGCATCAAGTAATCTCAATTTTTAACAAAGCTGCTAGGTAACCTGGCATATCAGATTAATCTACGACAAGTAACTAAAAAAACACGAACATTTTCTAACGATCCATGTAATCTGACATAGAAGGGGAGAGCAACTCACAAGGCCTAGCAAACCGGTCCAGTGGCCCTGACATATTTACCAACCAATTACGAGAGAGAGAAAACCACTCGGAGGAAGATGACTGATAAAAACCAAATTGGACAATTCCCCTGGAAAGAAACTGCATTCAGTTCAAAAGCCCCAAAATCTTCAGGATCTCGCCGAAACCCTACCAAAACCAGATCGAAGTACCTCAAAATGATCAGGCTGCAAGCGGAACCAAGTCACAACTCCGTGGATGATCCTCCACAACGGAAGACCGGCTTATGCGCGAGATCGATGGGAGGGCGGTGCGCGAGATGAAGCGCCGACAGATCGAAGACGAGCCGAGGAGCGGGCGGTTGTGAGAGAGAAAAGTAATAAGGGAGAAGGGTGCGCAATTAAAGAAAAGGAGGAAAAGCAGGAAAAGGAAAAGGAAAGAAGTGCGGAGTATTCGAGGGCAATAATTCGGAAATTGAAGCGAGCCGAAACGGCAAGTAGGAAGCAAGTCCGAGTGTTGGTGGTCCCAGCGAAATGAGAGGACGCAGTGTGGTGGGGGCCCGCGCACCGTTGCCGAGGAGTCGGGTTTATTATTTTGGCTTATGCATACGTCCACCTCGCAACGTACCCGCTGGTTCCGGCAGCTGATGGTTGGGCCGGAGTCGATTACGGTGTGTAAGAAGGTGGTAAAGACGGGAATGTGTGCTTGTTGACAATTTACGTGGAGAAGAATCCTATGTTGGAGCTAGGGCTAGCTACGATACAGCAAGTGGCCGTTACATAGACGCCATTGCAAGCATACACGTCAACATATTAAAGAGAAATAACCACGATATATCATAATTATAGCGGTCGTTCAGGACTAGTAGTTAGGCTCATAATGCACCGGCAAGTTGCAAGTCTAATCCTGCCTAATTAATTAAGCTTTGACTTAAGAGTTAGGGTCCCAACTAAGTTTTTTCCCGCAAATTATGAAATATGGACGGAAAAAATAAACAAGTGTGTAATTGTATGAAGAGAGTTATTATTATTATTTAAAAAATTGTACTTAAAAAATTAAAATGGCATTTTTATCTATCCAAAATATCCTTTGTCGTGAATTGGCCTAACCATATGAATATAGATAATCATTCAAATGATTTTAAAATAACTTTAATCAAAGTAAATCAGAATAATTTGAATCAAAGTATCTATCATATTAGAGCATTTTCCCAAACGAGTACTTGTATTTAGAAATTTCAGCATCATAATTTCATTAAAAAAAATTCAAAATGCACACTTTTTATGAATTTTTTTATTTTCAAAAATAGTCAGTCATACGGTCAAGCCGAGCGCTAGGGCAATCAAGCGATTGAGTTAGGAGACATGCTACCAAGTGGTCATTATGACAAAAGGTGATTCGCTCATGATCCGACGATAAGGTCGGGGGACCCTCATAGGCGAAAGATCAACGACACGTGGAGGTCATGAGTCAAAGGGGGAGTCAACCCCGTGGGCTCGCCGAACGGGCATCCTATGCCGATCGCGCTGGCTGTGTCC
>JBBMJZ010411504.1:0-12330 GCA_037833815.1 Zingiber zerumbet
CATCTTTGTAGAGATGCAACTCTTTCCTAATCCCCATGTCTTGAAGATCTAGTCTTGCCTTTTCCGTGTCTTTTGATATTCCTTTTATATTCAACAGCGTACTGAGAACATTATCACTTACATTCTTCTCGATGTGCAATACATATAAGTTATGCCGAAGTGGTAAGTGTTGCCAATATTCAAGCTGAAAAAATATGCTCTTTTTCGACCAATTAAGCTCGATGGGAAAACGCTTACGCTTTATACCTCCATATTGCTTATGTTTTCCTGGAATATCAACATGCACATGTTCTAACTGAGCTAATATTTCTTTAGCAGTTATTTCACTAGGAGGAGATCTCCTTTCCGTCTGACCATCAAATTGTTTGCTTCGTCTCATTGGATCATTTAGAGGAAGAAAACGTCTATGTCCAATATAAGCTATCTTACTCCTTATGCCTTTTGAAGGAGTTTCTTCATTACAAGTTGGGCATGCTTTATACCCTTTTGTACTCCATCCAGACATTAAAGCATATGCAGGGAAATCATTGATGGTTCACAAAACTGCTGCACGCATTAAGAAAGTATAACTAGTTACTGCATCTCGAGTATTCACACCTTCCAACAATTTTTTTAACTCCTCTATAAGTGGTTGAAGGAACACATCTATGTCTTTTCCAGGAAATGTCGGTCCAGGTATTAATAAAGATAACATCATGTTTTCAAACTTCAAACACTTCCAAGGTGGCATGTTATATGGAACAACTGTAACAGACCACATACTGTAAGTAGTGTTCATGCTGCCAAATGGATTAAAACCGTCTGTTGCCAAACCAAGACGCACATTTCTAGGATCCATGCCAAATACTAGAAATTTATCATCAAACATCTTCCAAACAGAACCATCTGCTGGGTGTCTTAAAACCTCAGTCTCTTTTGGTCGCTCAACATCATGTCATCTCATATCTTTTGCGGTATGCCTTGAACTATACAAACACTTTAATCTAGGAGTTAGGGGAAAGTATCGCATCACCTTTTTTGGTACTTTTTTCCATTTGTATTTTTGTCAACCCATCTACTCGAGCCACATATAGGACAATTCCCAAACCCAACATTTTCTTTCCAGAAAAGAGCACAATCATGTTCACAGACATGGATTGACTCGTACCCTAGTCCCAATTCATGGAGCTTTCTCTTTGCCTCATAGTGTGAGTCGGGTAATATTGCTTGAGGAAATGCTTGTTTCATTAACTTAAGTAACATATCAAAAGACTTGTTACTCCACTTGTTGAGTACTTTCACATGCATTAATTTTACCAAGAAATTAAGTGTCGAGAAATTTACACATCCCGGATATAGTTCTTTCTCAATTTCCTCCAACATATCATCAAAATTCTCAGTTTGGAAACCTTCTTGTTGAATAGGCTCACTAGATTCTCCAATCTCTACTAGTCTCGTCAAATCAGCTAGAACATTTGTCATTTCATTTGGGGTATCAGTATCAGATAAAACTTCATGCTCTAT
Organism: Zingiber zerumbet; assembly: GCA_037833815.1. Classification (NCBI taxonomy): domain Eukaryota; kingdom Viridiplantae; phylum Streptophyta; class Magnoliopsida; order Zingiberales; family Zingiberaceae; genus Zingiber; species Zingiber zerumbet. The sequence goes on from JBBMJZ010411504.1 coordinate 1,504, forward strand.
TGGTGGATGTTCATATTGTTCACCATGGTAATCTCACACTTCGTATGACTGTTGTATTCGATATCATACTAGGTATATCTCTACTAAGCCCGATGAATGTAGCCGATGATTCAAACAATTATTACATGGACATTTTATTTTTTTCCCCTCTTCATTGGTATACTCGACATCACGTGCTACAAACATCCGAACACCATTTTTATATTCACGAGAGATTTGATTCGTCAAACTCATCTAACTTTTGTCAATCGTCATTTTTGTGAAACTGGAGCCAATTCAAAATATATAGAACAATTGAAGAATGTAGGTAACATCTAATCTGTACACAAGCGGAAGAGGATTCAACAGAAATTTTAGTGGAAAAATCAATACACGAGACTAAGCAAGGCGGATAATTGTAGAGAACACCATAAATATCATCCAACTTAAAACACAAATTGCCAAGAGAAAAGAGAGAGTGCCACAATTTCAGTATGATGACATGACATAGATTTAGTTAACTAATTTTAAACTACTTTCTTAGTTGTTTCATAATGCCTACTTAAGTATATCACTAATTTGTCAAACATGGATCAAATGATAAAGTATGACTTATGTTACACGAACAATCACATGCACAAAAAACATTCATATTTCTATTTTTGTAAATTAATTTAGTAGAAAAAATAATATGCGAGATTAAGCAAGATTGGTAATTGTAGAAACTGCCATACATATCAGCGATGCTAGAAACTAACGGTGGCAACGGTTGTGGCCAAGGAGCTAAGCGACAACAAGTCGCTGCAATTTAGTCGCACGCCGCCAAAGAGGCTACAGGTCGCTCGCCACTAAAGAGGCCAATGGTTGTGTGTATCTACGACCAAGGAGGAGGTAGCAGGTCATCGCGATTTGGTTATGTGCCGCCAAAAAGGCCACTGGTTGCTCGCATCTGTGGCTGATAATAAAGGTGTGCAACAATACAGTATAAGGATAAACCAAGGATTACCTGTTGCGACAAAACAGGATATCCTTGGCGAGCAAGATGCATAGGAGAGAAGAAATCGACAACGGCGAGAATGCACGAAAGAAGAAATCGCCAACGGCGAGAATGTATGAACGAAGAAATCCACAAATGAACAAGAGAATAGGGTTTTAATGTATTAAAATAAAATAAAGTAATAATTATTTAATAAAATTCTTTTTGATTTGTTTTGATATTTATTTTGATTTATAATTTTGTTAAAAGGGAATACAAATGGTTAATTTATTAAAATAAATTTAAATATTAATTATTTAATAAATTTCTTTCTAATTTTTTTACAAATGATATTTATTTTAATTTAATTTTTTAAAAAAGAGAATCGGTTTCACATAGAGAATAGCAAGGCTGGGGATGTTAAGGTGGAGCCAGCGCACAAGGCCCCACCTCTTATGGGGCCCTGTTTTTAATTTTTTTATATATTTATTTTTAAGTAAAAGCTAATAAAATATATTCATTAGACAAAATTAAAAGATATAATTATAAATTTTAAAATATTATGATTTTTTTTTATAAAGGTGCCCTCTTAAAAAGAGAAAAATCCATATGAGAGTAGACAAGTCTTTTCCTATTTCTATTTCCCTAAATCCTAATCTTTCGAAATCTACTTTTGTTCACCCTTAAAACTCTTTGCCCACACCGATAACCATCGTCTAACATCGCCGTTATCATATCGTCGTGTCGCCACCTTCACCCACCGATATTACACACTAGTACACATATGTAAACCCTTCGATTTAAATGAAATTTTTTTACTTGAATTAAAAAGTTTTTTGCACCAGATTCTTTAAAATCTAGGACCGGCCCTGGAGAATAGAGTTTTAATTTATTAAAATAAAATAAAATAATAAGTATTTAATACATTTCTTTCTAATTTTAATTGCGTATAAGATTTGTTCACATATCGAGAAAAATTTTAATTTTTGGATTTTATTTTAGTGATGTTTAATGTCTCTACGTCGCCAAATGACCATAATTTGAGGTGGGAAAAATTCCTACTACTATTAGTGACGTTGAGTGCAAAATGCATTACCAAAGTGTCACATTTGGTGACACGTTTTTTTGTGTTGTGTCGCCAGATGATCTACGGAAAATTTACGCTATCTTTTAGCGACGTGGAGTGATGTGCGTATCGCGGAAGACTTTCATTTGACAACGCATATTGTTTAACACGTCGCTAAATGGTACAAAGTAAATGTGGAAAAATTCTCTCCTAATGTTCTATCTTTTAGTGACGCGAAACACTCCAAGCATAGCCAAAAGGTCACATTTGGGACCGTTAACCGTGCTATGCGCCGCTAAAAGTCAGAATTCTTATAGTGTAGGGAATGAATATGATAACTGATGCAACTACCCTATCCAAAATTTAAGATAAAATTTTTAAATAGGATATCTGAAATGGATGCTCTCATCCTGCAATGAACGGAAACTACACAATTAAAAATAGCTGACACCATTGAGATCCAAATCCAATGCCTGAAAAGTGGAAACGACTCGACTAAATGGGGATGAGTGCCCACCTCGAACGGGGTGACGATGAGGAGGGCTTTGAAACCCCCGCACCAAAACCGGAGGCATCTACCGTGGTTGGAGAGACCTCCCATAGCTGGCTCTCTGACGATGGACTAGAGGCGGCCATTGGAGACTATACGGAGGGCGTACTTCAGGTGAGTAGCGAAGGGGGTAAGCCCCTTCCACACCGACTGCACTGCCGCACGCCTTCCACCTTATCCACTGTCACCCCGAGTGGGTAATGTCGTGCTACGCCCCGTCCCGGTTGACCTGCATTCACCACTTGATAACGTCGATTGGCTGCAAGCAACACGCCTCCACGATCCCACCCATCTAGGGACCCGACCACAGCCCCACATGCATAATGATGAAAAATGAGTACAAATGTGGCATTAATAAAGGCTAAAGGAAATACATCCCGAGACAATGGTAAAAGGTAGCGGCTTGAGTACGCATGAAAATGGTTTGTAGTATGTATAACTATAACATGTCTAATCGATTTAAATTTCAGATTGAAGATAAATGGTAGTTAAGAATAATTCTGTCATTTTAGAGGTCCTTACATTAAAAAATAAAATAAAATACTTTTTGGCAATTCAGTAAGAAAGAAAGGGAAAAAAAAAACATTCTGACCTTTACCAACCAAAAAAACTTGTGGCATCGCGAATATTTGGAATCGTGCTAACGAAGTCCTTTATCCCAGTAATATTCCAGCATGTGATGGCACGGCATCACGACTCTTGCGGCATCGCGAATTTGCCAACAGTTGCCTTGGCATCTGATTCTTATATCGGCGCATATTCTATAGCACGAGCCACTTGGTTTGATTTGATCCCTTTCAAAAACATAGGGTATCAGATTCACCCCCTATTTAAATTAATTAATTGTAAATATCTATTTCCACGTGTATAATACAATGATAAATATTTTTAAAAATAATTAAAGGAATTAGAATTGAAATTAATTAAAAACATTTTGTATTTTCCTTTTAAGTCTTAAAATAGTAAAAAGAAAAATCTAAAAAATATATATGTTTAAAATCGAACCAAGACCATTACAGTTAATCTTAATTGACACTTAAGCATGGGACCTCCTCGGTGACTATACTCATCTTTGACCCAACAAAATAATAGATTTAATTTTTAGTGATAATATTTAATAAAGTAGCACGAGAATTTAAAAAATAATTTTGAATTAATAATTTAGGAATGAAGTGAGCATTTTTTTTTTTATATGCCACTTCTTATCCAATATCCCCAAGTGACCCATTTGTTCACCCGAATGTTCTGTCTTTTCTCTGGTCTCTTCCTATATATACATCCTCTCTTCTTATATCCCCTTCTCTTCTCCCAAAGCCACCGTGCCGACACTTCTCCCCGCATCAGTCCCCACTTCTTCTCTTCGAGGGTTTGGAAGGGAGCCCTAATCCGAGGCGGGTCGAGCCCATCGGAGACGGGCGGGATGGACGCCTACGCTCTCCACCTCGCCGTGGCGGCGCTCGTCGGCGCCTCCGTCGTTGCCGTCTCCGCCTACTACATGCACAGAAAAACCCTAAGCCAGGTCCTCGACTTTGCCCGCGCCGTCGAGAGGGAGCGCGACCGTCGCCGCGGTGCCGCCGTCGAAGGCGAGGAGGACGAGCCCAGGCGGAGGAGGCGGGATCAGTACGGGCCCCGATGCAAGAGCCCCGGGTACTACCGGCGTGTCGGAGGTTCGGCGTCGTTGCCGGACGTGACTGCGGCGGCGGATACGGACGGGGAGGAGGAAGATGAGGCGTTGGAGGATCAGCAGCCGTTGACGAATGGACCGTTCTTGGTGGAAGAGGACCAAAAGGGATATCCGATTCCTGCGGGGTTGCCTCGTCTTCAAACCGTTCCGGAAGGTACTTATGGATCGCCATTCTCTAATTTCTCTCCGGAGTGATGGGGTTTGTTCTTCGATGCTTTCGGCGAACTGTTGTTCACGTGATCGATGATACCTTTTTGGCATAGTTATTTGTCCGTAGATTAAGAAATTGTAGTTAAAACTATGTAAATAAGACTGTAATAGTTCATGGTTTTGTAACGATACAAAATTTATTCAACTGACGAGTTTTGGATTGTGCCCTTATCGAGCAGTGCGTTTTACTAAAAGAAACCTATAATTGACTTTTGGAACATAGATTATCTATTGAATTGTTTTGTATATTGTTTTTTTTTCCGGTTCCTATATGCATGCAAGTTACCTGTATTCGTTTTGAAATGTTCCTGCCGCTTGCAGTTTTGTGATGGGCATTTTACACCTTGATTGATTATACTTTTATTAAATGGTGTTCGGTGCTTTATACATGAACCCTCAAACCATTCTATCCAGACCTGTATATAATACCCACTTGGAGGTTCTAGCATGATCCTCACAATTGTATTAGTTTCCCATTAGATTTCCAATGCTGTTCAAGATGCATCTGAAGGTTTGATTAGCAAGCTAAAATTCTGGATTGCATCCCTGGATGTTATATGGGTCACGTAATTAGGAATGAGTTATGGGAATGCAACCTTGTTGTTTTGGTACTTGGGTGAGAGAGAAAAAACAATGTGTTTAGCCTTCTTTATATTGCCAAAAAAATTTCTCAGCATGGTTAGTTCGACAGTTCACAGATTCCTCTTAGTTTGCTTCAAGCAATCACAAAACAATTTATTTACAGAAACCTTTTGTAGCACCCTCAAATATTTTTCTTATTTGTTTATTCAGACAGATTGCTTATTATATTAGTAGACACTCTCCCTATAATTTGCTTCAGGGAAACGTTTTTCCTATCACCTACTTTTGTTTGTGTAAGCAAAGGATTTATTGACTAAATTTGCTATGATGTGCCAGGTAATAAGCAATCTATGCAGGCAGTCTCAAATAAAAGAAGCGGACATATCATCAGACCAATTTCACCTAAATCATCTGTTCATAGTACTTTTGGTAGCCAAGATGGATCGGAGGAAGATGATAATATGGAAAATGATGCTAAACTTGATGATGCCTATGTGCATACAAATGGACACCTTATAGTAAGTGCAAATTGTAATTTGTACCTTTATTGTCTTTTAGTTTATTTTATTCTTCCTCTATAAGGTCTGTAACATTGTGTTATTGTACAGTTTGATACTTTGATATTCCGAGAGGAAGAGGTTTTCCATTAAAAAAAATGTTGATTGAATGGAGTTGTTCATAAACCTTTGGTAATTTTCACTGAATTGGTTATAGACTTAAGACCTCTTTGGATTAAGGGTGGCCAGACTATTTGCTTGCATATCTTCTAGCATTCTCGGATTAGCAAAGCATATACTTCTTGTCGTTATGCCATGTTATGCATATTCCTTTTGCAATTCTTCTGCAACTGTAAACTCACTTGACCTAAGTTGTTTCTTTTGTTCCTCTGATTTAAAATCATCCACTCTTCATAAAACCTAAAAGTAGAAATAGATTTGATCACTTTCAAAAGCTCATTGTAATGCATAGGTTTCCAGTCTGCCATGCAACAATTCCATGGTTCCTTGTGACCAGTCTTTACTAATTTGGGGCACTTCTCGTGCTTAGTAGATATATATAGCACAACTATAGAGAAATTTCATTTTCTTTTTACTTCAAATCTGATAATAAATTCCTTTTCTTAACTCTTTTGTCCATTTGTACAGTGTTGACTTGCAGCTTTGAAATTTGTATATTCTGGTACTCTGCAGATTCGTTTATAATTACATATTGCTTGTTCGGCTTGCCGCATATCATTGTGGCATTATAGCTTGTATAATACAAAAGTTATTTTTGATATTGTATCTTGGAACATCCAATGACTGGTTGGCTGTTTGCAGCTGAGTTACCTATACCTGCAGGCGTTTTGTTGCCTGCAAATGACCTGTGTGCTACAAGTTCATTTGTAGTGAGACCTTAAAAGTTTAAGTTGCACGTGCAACTTAAAAACTAACGACAATTGGTATTTCCTGCATGCAACTAGCATGTTAGCATTCTTTCCTGTTTTTTTCCTATAAACATTGAAGTTAGAAATAAGTATGAAAATTAAATTTGCCATTTTGGTTCTTACATTTGCACATAACCTAGCAACCTTGCTGCAAATGCCTTTTGCGGTGGTTGTGTTTGCTTACAATTGCTATTGCAGATTGGCAGGCAGAATCAAAATTTGCACATGTAAATGAACAAAACATACTTGTCCCTGTCAAGGTTAAACATCTCAAATCATATTGTAATTTTAGAGGATATATTTGAGCAAATCAATTCTGTTGATTGATTAACTAATAATTCAATAGATTATTTAAATCTCTGTAATTTTATTGATAGCTTATAAATTTATCTACTATCTACTAATAAAAAAAAAGGGGCAGCCCGGTGCACGAAGCTCCCGTCATGCGGGTTCCCGGGGAAGGATCCATTGTACGCAGTCTTACCCTGCTTTTTACAAGAGGCTGTCTCCAGAATTCGAACTCATGACCTTTTGGTCACACGGCAACAACTTTACCGTTGCGCTAAGACTCCCCTTCCTACTATCTACTAATATATTTATAAATTATAACATATAATAAATAAGTTATAAGAAAATAAATAACAGTTGTAATATAAGTTGGAAAACATTATATTTTATATCTGGTTAATAACTTAGTTACTTATGAGGTTATAACTAAATTATAATAACTTATTTACTAAGCTATAACTAAGTTATAAATTAAATAATTATAACTTATAATTATTTATATAATTTTAATTTAACTAAAAATTGTATGATTTATATATTTGTTAAATAATTATAACTTATATTTACAAGTTATATAATTTCTATAATTATGTTTATTACTTATAATTTATCTAAAGATATGTTTAATGTATTTAATTTGAAGTTACTGAATTATAAGTAACTAATTTATTAACATAAGTATAAATTATCTAAAATATATATAGTTTATTTAATTATAAGATACATAATGCACAATTGGTGCTTCCTGTATCCTTATCACATGGAAACACACAATTTGTGGATGCAAAGTGACACTGAGGCTAACTTCCTCACCCAATTACTTTATTGTACTCACCTGGATGATTTCTCTGCTTGCTAATGAGGCAATGACTTCCCTCCACTTCGTTTGCTCTTTGCCAATTTCTTGATATCCACCAGTACGCCTTCTCCACAGCCTATTTACTATTTTTGTAGCCTCTCCTTATCCCTTCTTGCAACTAAGAGAAAGAATCGGAATCCTGAAATTTTGACTATGCAAACTTGTTTTGTGTTTTGGAATCCTTTGAAATGAAAAATTTTGATTGTGTCTGGCAGCACAACTCGAGATTTAATTCCATTATCCTTGTTTTATGTCTTTATACATTTGTTGCATTTGCATTGGCTTGCAATTGCTAATTGCAGGTATGAATATTGATTGTGGAATCAATTGCCTCCCAAGTAGTATGCTATTAACATTTTTTAAAAAAATTTATCTTTGTAGTAATGCTAGACTCATGTGTTGATTTCTTATTGTATCAATTCATTGTGTGAAGGGCGATAACAGCAAAAGCTTATTTCAAACTTTGCCTGATCATATTGTTGGAATTGGTGATCCAAAATCGTTAACTACTTCTAGCATGATTCGATCTCTTAGTGTGTCTGGTGATCTGCATGGTGTACAACCTGACCCTGTAGCAGCAGATATTCTTAGAAGAGAGCCTGAACAAGAAACTTTTGTAAGACTAAAAATTACTCCAACAGGTATGTATTTTCTGTATATTGTGAAATATTATGCATGCCTCCTTTTGTTTTAAGCTCTCAACTGTCTATTCTTGTTAATCAACCATGTTCCTGTTTTCTTACACTTGGAGATGTGACATATTGCCAACCTTTCATATTTCTTTATCAGTTTCACAATTGTAGAAGCACAGTGTTTTTATAAAATTATTTACTATTACTGCTATAAAAATTACTGTTAAATTCCTCATTACTAATTTATATTAATTTGAATCTTTATCTGTTTTGAAAAATTCATAGTTGTTGAACCAAACAATGATTCAAGTACTGTCAACTAGGTTAATTCAGATTATCTGCCCATAATGGGGTACATAACTCAACCAAGTGATAAGGTTGCTGTGTGGCAGTGCCTTAACATACTCTTATGTTCTGTGTTTTTCTGATTGCAGAGAGACCATCTCCTGATGAAGAAGATGTGTATATGATTCTCCAGAAATGTCTTGCACTGCGAGAGTGTTATGTATTCAGAGAAGAAGTTGCTCCTTGGGAGAAAGAGGTTATAACAGACCCTAGTACACCAAAACCTAACCCTAACCCCTTTGCCTATGTGGTTGAACAGAAGACGGATGTAAGTTTCATCTGTCAACCTAATTCTGTTTCTTTTCTTTTCCAATTGAATATCTATATCTCTGTTCAGCAAATGTTGATCAAAATAATATTCTCTTGTCTCAGCATGTGTTCCATATGGTGGATGGGGTTGTTCATGTTTATGCTAATAAAGCTTGTAAGAATTTTTGCTGAAGCTGAACCATAAGACTTCTTGCAAACCAGTGCCTTAAGTTCTATTTGGCTGATGATTCACTTCAATTTTTGACTCAGTAAAAGAACGACTTTTCCCTGTCGCTGATGCTACAACCTTTTTTACGGATTTGCACCATATCCTTCGAGTTCTTGCAGTTGGAAATATCAGAACATTATGCCATCAGCGTTTAGACCTTCTTGAACAGGTATCACAGCTATAGAGACCTACCTGAAAAGGTACTTGATTGCCAGATGTCAAGCGTACTTTCTTACTGTATTTTAATAAAATTTCTTCTCCAGAAATTTAATCTCCATTTGATGCTCAATGCGGATAGAGAATTTCTTGCTCAGAAAAGTGCTCCCCATCGTGATTTTTACAATGTCAGGAAGGTTGACACTCATGTTCATCACTCAGCGTGTATGAACCAGAAGCATCTATTGAGATTCATTAAATCAAAGCTGAGGAAAGAACCTGACGAGGTTTGTAGGCTGAGCAATTTGTATTCTTAAACGTATTATTTGACAAGCGAACTAGTTCTAATTATTTCATGCTTATTATATTAGATAAAATTCCTCATCTATAGGTTTGTTATAGGTTGTGATATTCAGAGATGGAACCTATATGACATTGAAAGAGGTTTTTGAGAGTCTGGACTTGACTGGGTACTGTAACCACTGTGTGCTTCAGTTTCCTGCATTTATTCTGTAGGAAATTTTATTGAATTTCTCTTTTTGAGACAGGTATGATCTTAATGTTGATCTCTTAGATGTCCATGCAGACAAGAGCACTTTTCATCGGTTTGATAAATTCAACCTTAAATACAATCCTTGTGGCCAGAGTAGGCTACGGGAAATTTTTCTGAAGCAGGATAATCTCATACAAGGTGTTTATTCCAGCCTCTTGACATTCCAATGTAGTAAATTGAGATTATGATCTATCATCGTGTATATTCTGTTTTTATTGTTCTACAACATGTTTCTTCATGCTGACAATGATTATGCCTAGTTGTAGGTACTCATTATGACCTCTTGGTCTCTATTTCTGTGGGATGCATTGCTGGAGTTTGATTGAAATTTTAAATTTCCGAAAACATAAAATGAATAGCAGGAGAGCAGTAAACTGCTGAAGTGCAAATTCAATATGTTTTCTATGTCTGTGTATGAAATGAGTTCACAGTTCATAGAATAGTTTTATATTGCAGTTTTTTGTGTATACTCGTGTGCTCTGTTTCTGTTAATATTGATTGTATTTCTTGGAATATGTTTGTTCCTCATGTGCATGGTTTCTTGTTGCATTAAACCATCTACTCAAATTTTGTATGTGTAAGCAAACTGTTACCCTATATATGATATTTGATGAAGTAGCATGTGGTGCTTATCAATAGAATAATACAATCTTTGCACTATTTGAATGCTTGTATTCTTTATTCTTTTATAGGCCGTTTCTTGGCTGAGCTAACAAAGCAAGTGTTTTCTGATCTTGCTGCAAGTAAATACCAGGTGCTTTTCTTTTTTCATTACTCTATAATATTTTGATTTGTTTTCTAGTTTCATTTACTAGATGCAATGCACATGGTAATATAATATTTTGCACACTTGAGTTGCCATCTCTTGGTGGACGGAGTTATCTTTGTAGGTGCTCTTGTGGATATACAGGAAGCTCAATATATGTGAAAGTAAGATGCATTATTTTGCAGTCTTATTAGTGTAGTCATAAACTCCGCCCATGATGACCGGTCATGGCCGGTCCCAAGCCCGGATAAAGGAGGAGGGTTGCGTTAGGTTGCCA
>JBBMJZ010411511.1:0-12330 GCA_037833815.1 Zingiber zerumbet
AGCCTTGCTGCAACTTTGATTCATTTCCACTTGAATGACAAGTGTCCGAGTCACTTATTGTCCTCTTGCCTCCTATGCTCCTAGTGAGAATATAGTATTTCTTTGTTTTATTATTGATGGTAATCGGGTTTACCTCGAAGGGTGTATTGGATTCTCCCGAGCAATATAGTTGAATTTCCTTCTTAGAGGATGGATGAATACAGCCGGGCAATGTCCTTGAAGCTTGTAGGAGTTCAAAGAGCAATCTTATGAGGTTCGCCAAACAACATCCTCGAAACTTGTAGGGCAATATTACTAAGAGTTAGCAGAGCCATTTTATGAAGGATTGCCGAGCAATAACTCTATGTTCCGTAGAGCAATCCTACAAAGGATTGTCGAGCAATAACTCTACGTTCCACAGAGCAATCTTATAAAGGATCACTGGGCTATAACTCTATGTTTCGCAGAGCAATATTACGAAGGATTGTCGAGCAATAACTCTATGTTCTGCAAAGCAATACTACGTAGGATTGCCAAGCAATAACTCTGCGTTTCACGGAGCGATCTTAAGGGATGCACTGAGCAATAACTTTGCGTTTCAATCTTAAGGGATGCGCTGAGCTGTTCCGTAGAGCAATCTTATGAAGGATCGCTAATCGATATTATTAGATTGGTCAGGCTAAGAACTCACAGGGCAATAGCATAGGGTCCACAAAGCAATATGACTAAGCAAGTACTTCATCATTAAGTTTTTGATTATCAATACGTGCGATAATTGAATAGAGAGATGTCAGAGACTGTTCCCTTGATTCCTTCTTCATAATATGTGTCAATTAGTGAATGGCGGACGAACATTGGTTGTTAGACATGGCCTCCTCAAAACCCCCTTGACTTTATGTGGCAGTTATGGATTGGGTACACGATAACGAACCATCAGAACTGCGTCTTCACTGACTTATGCGGGAAGAAGTGGAAAGGCACGAAGATGGGTGATGTGGAGATTCCTTTTTTGATAGTTATATAAACACCTCGAACGGTAACTCCTAGGTACATTTCTTCTTTTAATTAGCAGAGACAACTCTTTCTTCTTCAAGGCCTTCTTACTTTATTGCTTTCTCTCATTTTTTTTGATTGATTACTCATTTGAGCGTCGGAGTGACCACGCTGGAGGAGCCGGCCCGACTCAAACCTGCGTTACCATCTCAGGTCCATTCGTCCATACAACAGAGGAAGACTTGCGGAGAAGGAGAAGACCGAGTGAGTAAAAAAGGAGCCATCAATTATCAATCCTATCTTTTCTAAAAATGCACTTGTGTATATTTGCCTGTTTAAAATTTTGGCCTTTGATCTTCTCATAATGATTCAATATATGCAATCTTATGTATGGTTTTGTTACTCCCTGGTATTATTCAGTACTATCAATTAATTTCATACTTTCTAAATGTGATTTATCTATGGCAGGATGATACTAACTTTGAGGATGATGGTATTCAAATAGAACCATTCAATTTGAAGCAAGAGAGGGAGGAAGGCTATTTTGATGCAAATGGAAATTTTGTTGAGTATGCTAAACAAAATGAAATCAAGGTGAGACTGCCACTGTTCTCTTTCTTTCTTTTTCCTATTTTTACCTTCCCCCTGATACTTGGACTCCTTTGTGTCTGAAATATTGGTTGTTTGAGATGCTAGCTTGATTTTTGTTTGTTATTCATTTAGGATGCATGGCTAGATAGTGTTGTTGTTGATACCAAGTTGGCAGGAAAGTTTAAGCCAAAAGCATCTGCAGAGGAGGCATATGATGATCTGTCTTCAGATGATGTTGGAAAAATAAAAAGGAGAATAGCAAATGCACTTCAACCTGGAGAAACAGTAAGTTCTTTACTAAAATACTTCCTTTATTTGGTTTTATTTTACTGAAGTTCACTGTGATGAATAAGTTGTAAATCTACTGATAGCTTTTCCTTCCAAGTCTTAAGTTTATGTGTAACTGAACATGCTCATTCCTTTTTTTTTGTGAGCTGTGTGAACTCTATATGCTAAATGTGCATGCAAGGTTTGGTTGTCATTTTGAATGATCAGTCTGTGTTAGGTAGGAAGTCCAGAAGGCAAACTCTGTAATGTTGTTGATTTACCTATGTCAGTTGTTAATTACAATTAATATATAATTTCTTATATACTAGTAGCTTATGCAATCTGGGTTTACACTTGGTCATGTCTTTAGATTTAAAGTCGCCTTTTGTTAAAGTCTCCTCCCATTTACTTTCTGTTCTCTTTTGCTAAATATTTTAGGAAACTCCTGCTATTATCAATTGTTTTCCCCTGATGACTGAGTTGTGATTCCTCAATACTTGCCCTCTTATATGGTTCAACGTTTCAAGCTATCTTTTGTAAATCTGTTTGATTGAATTAATACACAGTAATTCTATGCTGTATGTATTATTGGAGATATTGCTTCTGATGAAACACTGTCTCTCACTTGTTCTTCTGAAGTCCTAAAGGTGAATGCTTAGCAAATGTGATACTTTGGGACATTGGTTCCATGGAAGTTAGTTAAGGTATCTGAATGTGGTTAGCTTGTGTCCACTATAGTAAATAGGGGCAAATCATGTTGGCAAGATACCTTCTAGATTCTTATAAATTTCAGTATAGCAACTGGTTAATCCTCAGAATCAGTTTATTGCACTATCTTTTATTCAAAATCTATTACTGCACTGTTTTATAGAATAACTAGTTAAACACTCCTTTATTTTATTTTAATTTATACTTCCTATGGCAGATAATTCAAGCTCTAAAAAGGCTGAAAGGCCCTTCAACGGATAAGAAAGCAAAGATGTTAGAGACTTCAAAATGGATTTTTGATCAACTCACTGAAGATGCTATGAAACTGATGGAGAATGGAGAGTACAGTTGAGTGCAAAAATTATATATTTTCTGGTGTACAGCTTCAGCTCAATAGTAGTTGTAGTTTTGCAGCATGGCTTGTGCTGGTCCATTTTTGACTACTTGACATGCATCGTTACATACTATGATGATCCGCATGGTGACATGATGGCTAGTCATTTACTACATTTGCTATGCATTGACTTGGTGCATGTTGTTACTCTTTTTATATTATAGATTTCTACATTTACTGATGGTCCTCTAGTTATATTTTGTTTTGCTAATATGCACCAAGCATGATTTTTGTTACCTTTTGAGAGTATATTTTATGTAAATAAATGTTATTAATAATATAGATAAATAGTTGACCACGTAGACAGTTTAAAATTCTTGTGTTATTGTTTAAATTCAATTATTTCCTTTTTCTTTTGAGAGTTTCTTGACTGGAAGTCTGATTACTTGTATTATTTAATAAAATAGTCAGATGTTCTGCCATGTATATATTAATATTAATCTAATTTGTTGATTTGTGCTTTAGATGTTTACTATGAAGATCAGGAGACTTTTGTTCGGGAGGCAGGTTAGTGTGCTGCTTATATCAATATTCAAATCTAACCTTGCATATTTACTATGCTATTCCTGATATCATATAGATATGTTATTGAGATCTCTGATCTCTTTGTTTCTCTGGATGTGTGTTCCATTCAGGACAAATAAAAAATAACTTTGTTTCACAAATGAAGTAATTGTCAGTTGCATTGTAAATATTTCTTACAACTTTTTGCAGAAGGATATGAGCGTTTAGCTCATGCAAAGGCAGACAAATCAAATAGCACAACACATGCTGAACCGACTGATGGAGAAGATATATTTTCTGATGATGTTCAGCATAGAGAACAAGTATCATCTATATGGGACATTCGTCCTGGAACTTCAGTACTTGCAGATTCTGCTCAACAAGCGTCACCAGGTGATGGTGGTGATCAGTTTGACATGTTTGGGGATGATGACGATACTACCAATGTGAATCCACCCACCCCAAGTGCTGTCAGCTTTGCTTCAGATTTTCAACAAGATAATCAACCTACATCAAAAACCTTAAGTTCGTCCAAAGACTTGGACTCTGGAGGTACTTCTCTTTATTCTTTTAGTTGAAATGAATCAAAAGAATCTTGTGCCTTTATTAGCTAGCCATGCTCCCAAAATATTATATGCAAATATGACAACAACCAAGCCATATCCCACTAGGTGGTCGGCTACAAAATATTATATGCAAATGATTCTCTTTATTCATCACCTTGCAGATGTCAGTCATGGAAGGGCTGAAAATGATTATGTATATGATGAATCATCAGGGTAAGGAATCCAACCATTTTTCCATGAAACATGGAGTTTTCACATCTTAATCTACAATCCGTATAATAGCTAACTCATCCATTGAAGTTGTTGAGATCTTTGGTCCATACTTAGATCATTGAGTTACTAGTTCTGTTTTATTTAAACATTATAATTATCATGTTTTCTCTCATCTTTTATTATATATAATAAAATAATGCAAATGTTTTATTAAGCTGGTCATACTCTTTCTTGTCCAGTTCTCGCCCTTCTCGCTGCTTCTCTTCCTCTTCTTTCTACTCCCTCAATCCAATCTCTTTCTTCTCCCCATCCTGGCTCTTCCCTTCTACCTCCTGTTTCCTTATATTCCTACTTCCTGGCTTTCTGGCTGAAGAGATTCCGCTCTATTTTTTTTTAAAAAAAATCAAATTAACTTATTGCATTGCTTCTTGCTTATTCTCTTTCTTTCATGATAAACTTGACCTTCCCTTGGTAACCAAGGATCTGAACTTTAGACACAATTGTTACTCTATGAACTTTGCACCAAAGATGTCCTTTCTTTCTAATAATGGTGTTTACTGTCTACTTTGATATATTTTCATGCTTATTTGTTGAAAAGCTTCATTGTCTTTCATGCTCATTGTCCTGTTTATGGCTTCTGCACAAATGAGGCTTTGACTTGAAGTTTTAAACAAGCTAGGCTATGGATTATGTTAATCTTTAAGCGTAGAGCTTGAAATAGGTTTAATTTGGTCAATATAAACAAGTTGAAGTTGCTTTTCAATTTCGTTTATTTTGGTTGAAATAAAAAATATCATTTAATAGACCAAATATGAATCATGCATTTCTTATTGGTGTCAATATATACAATTGTAGTAGGTAAAATTGCAATTTTGTTCTCCGCTTTCAAATTTGGTGACTATATTGGTCATGGTTGAGAATTATTTTGATGACTATATTTAATCTCCATTGACTTGATTTGTCCATGCTTAATTCTGTTCTCCACTTCTGAAGTCTGACTGATTATATTGGTCATAGTTGAGAAGATTTTGATGACTATATTTAATCTCCATTGACCTGATTTTAGCATGTCTATTTCTATATTGAATGTTACAAGAATATATTCCACCACATTTTTTTTTTACTTTTGATTCCGTTTCATTACCTTCATTAGTTCATTCCTCTAATATTCAACCTTGACATTCTGATATCTTTGTTACTTTGAAGTGGCCTTGTTTCAGTATGCATATACTTTGGTGAGAATCTTATTTTACAACTTTTAATTTGCTTGTTTCTTTGCAGTTACTACTACAGTAGACATATACTTATGTGAGACCCTTGTTTTACAACTTTATTTTCTTGTTTCCTTGCAGTTACTACTACAATAACAGCTTTGGTTATTATTATGACTCAACCTCGGGAATGTACTGTTCTGCTACAACAGGGACATGGTAACTTTAACTCTTTCATGTGATGCAGTAAATCATTTTGGTCTTCTGAGTTTCTTGTGATAGTATTAGTTGTATCCAAGAATGAACTTGTCACAAAAAATCTGATGGTTATCTGCTCATCCCCTGATAGTAAAAATGAACTGGGATTTCAACTGAATCCAATCTGAATCTGATTTGTGCCTGGCTCTAGCCTACAGCGACATTAAATTGATTTCCACCTATCCGTGATTTCAAGTAGCAAACTAAACACTTGACTATTCTCAAAATTAAAATAACACCAATAGCTCTTAAAACACTTGTTTCAGTCAGAAAAATATCCAATTTAATTCCAATAAATTAAAATCTAATAATCCCTAAATATATCTTAGTGAAGCTTATGAGTATAACAAAGAGTCTACTTAGTTGAACTGCATGGTTTGAGAACAGCAAGCACAGGTTCCAAACTGTGGGGAGCTTCAGGGTATGTTGAGAATCCCTTCTTGCACATTCGTGATCGGCATCACAGGAGGAAACTGAGGGAGACGTCAATGTGGCAAGTAGTGGAGAGGATAGTGGCATCGCTAGGGTTTTGCCCAGCTCTTGAGACAACAAAGAGGAGAGGTGCAATACTAAACAGAGAGGGGAGGAGCAGCAGCCATGCGATGACGATGGGCTGCAGAAGGCAGACTTTCTGTATGTGATAAAGGTAGGAGATGCTGCACTGCAGAGAAATCTTGTTCTAGAGGAAGACAATTGTTTTTTGTTGATGTCAGTGTGCAGATGGAATTGTGGCTTGGATTAGAGCATTATTCCATGTCAGTCAATATGGGTGAAACTTCTCATTTATCTCTCCCGTCAGCACATGGAACAGCTTTGAGATGATGCCTAGAGTTTGACTTCTTGTGGCCATGGAGATGGCCTTCGTGCAGAATTGTTGACCTTAGGTAAGACCAGTGATCTTTGCATGAGACGGTGAGGACTTCTATTAGGTCCCAAGATAGTCATGGACTTCAATCATGGTTCATGATGATGACAAAATTGCTGACCTCAGGCAAAATCAATGACCTTTGCGCAAGATTCATGAGACTGATTATAGTTTCCACATGGTCCCGATACTGAGATGGCTTTGCTCACAGTTTGCAATGACAGCAAAGGCTTCTCTCATTCCCAGGATGATGACAAAGGCTTTGCTCGTGGTCCGTGATAACAACCCAACTTTGGTGGTGTATGTGATGACTCTGCAAGGTCAACAATCATGGTTCTCTTCTTCCTTCTCTGCTCTTTTCCTCTTCTCCTTTTTTCGTCCATTTGACACATCAATTGACATTGACACCCACCACGCTTAACACACTTGATGTGTGTTGTGTTTTCAGAGCTGCTCGGCTCATTTAGCTTTAACTTGTGATGTTGCACACATGTGAAGAAGACTAAGGGAGAGTGGACAATAATAATGGAAACTAGCAAATTAACCATCAGTTCGTGGCCACAAATTCTTCATTGTTGTTGCATTAGGGAGAGTTGCTTGCATGTAGGGAAGTAACACGTGAAGGAGATTTGTAACTTGCAATCGCTGCATGGGATGTCTTATGAGCATGCCCTAAGCAGGATTATGGCATGTGCCTGGTCCAACGCTCTTGGGAAGGCAGCAGTAGGGGCATCATGTGAGGTTGCATGGCTGTAGGTGGTCTTCACTAGCTGAGGGAGAAGTTGGAGGGTCACTTGTGTGACTGAGGATGAGCACCATAATGGAGGTGATGCTCCATGTGCTTTGTGTGGATTGGAGAGGTCGGAGAAGGATCAATGAGGGGAGGCCAACCAATAGCAATGGTCTTCCCCTAAGAAGAGAGTCTTTTTTGGAAGATCCTTAATCTGATATAGACCCTATAAGGGGGCTCTAATATCATTAATTTAGAAATAGGAAAAAATTGTATTTAATTAATGAGATAACCATTGCTTAGGTGTGTATATATAATGGTGATGAAACCCTAATCTTGAGGTGTCAATGTGGACTAGATCAACTACCCCCCTAATACCTAATAGCTATATTTTTAATAAGGACCATGGAGTTAGAAAGCCTTGCATAATTCACCATTGTGGTCTCATAGCCTTATACAATTACTAACTGCATGAATTTGCTTGAAGTTGTATAAGGGTTATGCATGCTAAACAAACCTCTAGCTTTTTAAAATTTTGATTTGGACTGTTTTTCTTAGTTGTGATTTCCGATTAGATAATAGTTGTCAAGCTTGAGTGCACTTTCCATATTGTATAAGTTTTTGCACAGAAAATGACGCAGATAGTTTATTTCCATAGCTACCTAATTGTGTATATCTTCTTTCCCTGCTACACTTTAATTTTATTGAGCTGGTGAACAAAATTGATGTAGTCTCAACCGCCAGTTGGAAAATTAAATAAACACTTGATTTTAATAGGATTTTACAACTGATCTGTACTATTGTGCAAATGCTTTCATTCATGGGGTTAAATATAGTTTGATATGTGGCTGTTTCTACATCCCCATCATCTTTTCATAGATACTTTTCTCGCAATAAAATTAACAAAAGCTGTAATCTTATTTTGCTTCCTATGAAATACTGAACATATTCTAATAGTTTGTCATTTTTTCTCCCGAGTCATTATCACTAACTTGATCAAGTAATTTGTGGAGCATGCTGTCATAGGCCATAACAAGAAATGATTACTTGAGTAGCTGGTTGACAGGAATCAAGATTTTGAAGTTGTTTTTAAGTTAGTGCTAGTCTTTTTTTTTGTCATTTGTGACTAGTTCTTTGCAATGATTCCCAAGTTAACGCTTACTGAGGGTTATTTTCCCCTCAGCATCCATGTTTTGATCCTTGAGTCAGTGTTCTTGTTCACCAAAAATTATTCTAGCATAGTAGTTAATAACTTTGCACCAAAATCTTGATTTTTTTTTTACCATGTACTTTTTATTTGATTTTGACCTACTCAACTTGTCCAGGTACACATATGATGAGCAAAACGATACCTACACAGAAATACAGAGCACAACAACAGGAAGCTGAAGACGTCCCATCCTTAGACGGATCAAAAGGGTGTAAATTTAACTGTCTAAGCCTTGCTTACAGAACTTCAACTGTGGTTAATCCACTGTATACATTCTAGAGCATGGACAAAGAAAAAAGGTTCTTACAACGTCTCAGTTTTTCATCATTATTTGTGCTAGATCAGAGAAATTACATCTACTTCTAAGAGCTTCCTTTGCTCGTCAATTTACCACCGCTTTTATTATGCCGATTCATCCAAGGACATAGGAGCATTGCTTTCAAGAAATAGTATCATCTAAAATTAAGTCAATTTTTTTTCAAAAAGATTGTGAAATTGTGCCAACAATAGTTAGTTTGAGATGACTCTAACAACACCTTCACTTGAGAATTAATTTAAAGAAGAAGAATGTCTAAACATGTCATCTATATCGTTATATCAACTGCAACCCCTTTGAATTACACTGTTTTATTAATTATGTGGCACATGTTCATCATTCATGTATCTAAAACTATCATCGTGATCTTACAAATATTTAAAGAACCATTGCAAATTACAGTTATGTTGTTGATATTCATGCATAAGTTACAGAGAAAAAAGATGAACAATACTTTAGATTTTGCCGTGTGCTGTTGTTTATCTGCCTGTGCAATATTACATAAGAAAACAAATATAGCCAACGAACCATCCTCCCAATCTTGCACTAGTTGACCTATAAATACTTGTTTATTCAATTATTGCAATAACATCAACTGTCATAATGCTCGCAATTATTGAAAAAAAAAATCTACTTGTAATGCCGCAAATTGGACGGCTTTCCTGTCATTGACCTCCTGTAAAATGGATATCGCATAGATTCCAATTTCTAACAGATGTCACATCATTGGAGACCTTCACTTCTTCGTATAATCTGGTGGTTATGGATTATGAGTGGTGCCTGGGTGAGTTACATTTTGCCACTATAATATATTTGGTTAGTATGGATAAGTCCCAAATGAAGGATGATCCTGTCTAAAATCAGTGGAGATGACGTGTTGGTAGGTGGTGTTATTGTTGATCGTGAGAAGATTTTGAGGTGGAGGAAAGATGCATCGGTACTCCTTTTTGCACACACTAGAGAGAGCGAACGGGACATTAGAGCAAGAACTAGGAAGGGGTCCCTAGCACAAGTACTCCAACGCTCAAGTCACAACAGTAGGTAAGTGGAGAAGAAGATGAACAGTAGATGTATGTCTGAGTGCGAGTGTAGTAAAAACATATATGGTCAACGGAGAGGATTTTTTTTATATTGATCCTCAGAATTTCTGTAATCATAAGATGTCAGAGAATGTCTGGTGCCAATTTATGTCGAGCAATGGATTATGTATAACTTCGAGGAAGGTTTCGTTACAAGCATATGAACCGTCTTTCGTAACCGCCATATTAATGAGCTGCTAAGAATGTTTGATGTCAGAATATGTCAAGTAACGTTGGACAATAGGAGTTGAATGACCACTTTCAGAGGAAGGTTTCATTGCATATATATGCTATGGTGGCAGAATATTCCCTGACGAGTAACTGTTATTCTCTGATAGGTTTTTGTGATTCTTTGACAATATTGTCTCCTGGAGGCAGTCTAACCGTCCTTGTAGCCGACTGACTGTATGATGAGAGATTGACATATGAGAAGTGGGGAGCTTAGCCTCGTAGGCTTGCCCAACACTTGGGGTCGACCAGATACATGTTGTGTGCCTCGACGTTGAAAAGTGGGGAGTTGAGCCCCATAAGTTCGACCGACTCTTTGTCGATTGGCCATATGCGGGAGTTTGTGCCCTTGAGAAGTGAGGACTTGCACTCTGGAAGGTTCGGTCGGCACTTTGGGTCGACCGTCCATATGTTATTGTAATTCTTTGACAATGTCATTTCTTGGAGACAGTTCGACTGATCTTGTAGCCAACTGGCCATATGATGAGAGCTTAACATGTGAGAAGTGAGGAGCTTAGCCCCATAAGTCCGCCCGACACTTTGGGTCGACCGGATACATGTATTGTAAAAGAGGAGAGCTAGGCCCCGTATGCCGAATCGGTACTTGAGCCGACCGAGTTTATTCTGTGTATCTTGGAATTGGGTAGTGGGGCGTTAAGTCCCTTAAGTCCGATCGGCTTTAAGGCCAACCAACCGTATGTTGAGAGACTTGTACTTGATGAGAAGTTGGGTCTCGTAAGTCCGATCGGCTCTTAGACTGCTCGGTCATATGCAAAAGGTCGTGCCCCTGAGGAGCGAGGAGTTGAGTTTTGGAAGGTCTTGCCGACACTTTGGGCCTATCGGCCATATGCTGAGAATGACTCGTTCAGTTGCGTATATTCTGATTTTGACCATTACCTCATCTTGATTTTAACTGCCATATTATCTTGACGATTCCATGTTACTCTTTGGATCACAACATACGGTATCAATGGAGTTGATTGATTTTTTTATAGAGGAAGATTCTTATTGGTTTCCTCTCCATTACATTTATGGTATTTTGTTTTCTTTGGTTAGTCTTGTGTCTCGCCAATTAGGCTTATGATCTTAGTGTTTGTTTACCTGATTTGGTCGTTATGGACTCATCCATATCTAGCATATGCACATGAGCTTTTACTTCAATGACCCGTTCATCTGGTTGTGTTGTAGATAGTGTTAGTAATTTAAGTCCACTATGAGGCATTCAATAATATTAGTAACTTACACATACTATGGGATATTCATACATGCAAGCAACTTATGTCCACTATGGGGCATTAATATATGTAACTTATATCTATTATAGAGCATTCATATGAAGGTTAGTATCCCTTAATGTTAGTAACTCCTCATTCTTATTTTATCTTATAAATTCATACTTCTTATGTGAAGTATGAAAGAGAGAAAAGAAAGAAAATGGAAGAAAGTCTATGTTAAAAATAACAAAAGATGGTTATCATCACACATCACCAGGTTAAGGGTTGAAACGTCGTGACATAATGTTGATAGTTCGAGATACGTGACTATCAGCTCGACTTTGAGTAGTTCGTGGCTAGGGTTCACAACAATTTCGAAGGTTTATCATACTGGAGGTTAATACATCACCAAACAATATACAAATTTAATTTCTGTAAAGTAGAAGTGAATTTATGTGTTTTACTTCTATCAACCTCCAACATAATAATATATTATTATTATTATTATTATTTAATAATTCAAGTATTCATATGCCCTGACAAACGGTCTAACATTACAAGTAATTTAAACTTTTTTGGTATAATGCACATTGGTTGAGATTTAAATTCTCGTTGTCTAGGAAAGTCATCGCATTGTACCATCGCATCATACAATAGTTCTGGGGGCTAAATCTTATGCTCTTTGTTTCGTGTGAAAGTGGTCTTTAAGTATCATCATCCCGAACTAATTAATGTTGCAATGTCTGATATTTGTATGTGAAAAATAGTAATGATAATATCAAGATCTTGTATGGTAGATATACGAGATCAAAATTAACCAAAAGATAGAGCAAGTTAGAAGGAAGCGACATACCGAGTATCAATCGCTTGAGAAGTCCTATAATAACCCCTTATATTAAACTCTCAAGCATCTAAGAATCAAGTCAAAAATCGGCAAACCGATTAAAGTCAGGTATCAAATCTTTACTGTGACGCATTAGTACACCATTTAATAAAATCTTAGT
>JBBMJZ010411519.1:0-12330 GCA_037833815.1 Zingiber zerumbet
TTGTTCACGAACGTTGTTCACGAACGTTAACGAGCCGAACACATATGTGTTCAAGCTTGTTTGTTTAGCTTAACGAGTTGTTCAAGCTTGTTTGTTTAATTAACTTTATGTATATTGAACGAACATAAACAAGCTCTTACCAAGCCGAACACCAAACTTGTTCACGAATGCTTGATTCATTTACAGTCCTATTTCTTCCTCCGAAAGCAGATTTTTTAACCACAAATTGGGATGGACCACTTTATCCATTTATTAATGAGATTTTATGAACCTATCTGTTAAACACTATTAAAGTGAGCTGCTGTCTTCCTGCAAGGTGTTTTGGAAAAACGATGCCATCTCCCAGCCACTGCGACAGATAACGCCGATCTGAATAAAACAAAGAGCGCGCGCGCTCTCTCTCTATTAATTTTTTAAAATAAATTTTCATATGCCATTATTGTTTAATCTATCCATTAAAATGGGTAGGATAAGATAATAATTAGCCTCTTTTTTTAATTTACACATCGACGTAGGAGCTGCAACGTCTGACGTCTTCCGATTTTGAAGATAATTTGCACATTTTAAATTACTTAAAATATGGTTATATAAAATATTTGTTACCGTTCGATATCATCTAAATCCGATACTCAATTTTTTATAATATCCAAATCACATTCATGTGCAATGTACTTCTTAAAAAACACATTGATGTCCTCCTATCTAAATTCAATGGCATAGATCAAAGAGCAATTAATTTCTAAATTTGTAAAAACTCACTAATCAATATCTCTAATGAATTCCTAAAACTCTCCTAATTCAAAAAATATTAAATTTTTTAATGGACTAGAGAACTTTAAATACCATTCCTTAACATCTACTTAATATTGAATTTGATAGTACAAATAGAAGATAATAATTTTTTTTAATTGATAAAATAAAAATTAAAAGATGTGAGTAAATTCATAACAATAAATTTTTAAAATTGGCAAAATAAACTCAATTTACACTATCAAATTTAATTTAGAAAACATAAATAGATTTTCAAGAAAATATTAACTTTTATTCACAATCATTCAAAATTATATAAATCTATCAAACAATTTCAAATGAAACTGATAAATCTATTAAAAAAAGACAAGAGGTATTTATAAAATTTGAGTACTTAAATAATTCAGTAAAATGTCATTTATTTTTTTTCAAAAAAACATTTTACTAAAATATAATAATCAAAATATTTTTTCATCTAAACTTAGTCTTCAAACTATTAATTGGTTCAATAACAAAACATATTGGTGACTCACAAAAATTCAGAAGTAAAAGATTGAGCTAATAGAAACTGGATTTTTAAAATATGTAAAATTTGAAATTGTTGAAAATAGAATGAATGTCAATCAAACTTAATAATTGAAGATGTAAAAACAAATAAATTCAAATAGCAATGGTAATAATAATTCTAACAATTCTCAGTTTCTTTTTTCACATCGCACAGGCATAGAACCCTAACCCTAAGATATTTAAAGCCTGTTTCTCACCAAGAAAAAAGATTTAAGAAAAAAGGATGATGCTTAGTAAAACCTAAAAAAATGCATATAAAAAAATATAAGAACGTAAAGAACTTTAAATCATGTCTCTAATTTTAAGCCCTAATTAGAAGTAGAACTAGCTCATTAAAAGTAAAATAACATTACATAGCCATAATAAAATGGGATTAATATAGCCTGCAAGTAAGCAATGCCATCCAATACCAACAGCAAGTGGTGATAAAAGCAAGCTACATAATCAAATATGAAATTACTCCTACACTTCAGACAAAAATTCATTGAGTAACTAAAAGAACACCATCAGGAACAGAATATGGCAGTGTGAATTAGCATTAGGATTTAAGAGACCCTAAAAGGTCTAAGATTGCATGGATACGAAGCACCTAAAACGTTTCTACCACCTCACAAATCAAAAATGGCAGATGATGGCAAAAAGCAACACAAATTGTCAAACGTTACCTGTTACCCGGTTTCATCACACAGGGACTTTGCGCAGCTCGTTGTCTCCATGAGCGAAATGGCATCGATCGCCGTAAGTGCAGGTACCTCTAGTAAAGTTATCACAAATTTTGGTCTTGAAGTTGTTCCCAAGAGCAGTTGTGGATGCAGCAGGATTCCTGACTGGCAGTTTGGTGCTAGCCGTGATGTTGATGATGAGATCTCTTACCATTGCACTAGCCTGGTTGATCTGATCAATAGTTCCCTCCATCTCGACGTTTTTGAGGTTCGAATCCGAATCATGGTCCTGTATCGATAACTTTGCTCCAGTCAAGCGGCATATCTGCTTAGTATTGACTCCGCCCTTACCGATTATGATGCCTGCAAGGGATGCATTGACACTTATCTTTGCAGTGGCAGAGGCTCCAAAGCTGGCAGCTAGATGCACGCTATGGGGTGTTGGTTCAAACCGAAGCCCTGGCCTTCCAGCTCCCAAAGATTGAGGCGCTGTGATTGGGGCATCGTTGGATGATAAAACGGGTTTGCCAAGCTCCCACTCACCGTGGGCGAAACGACATCTCTCTCCAAACTTGCAACCTTCAGCAGTGCTATATTTGTTGCACAAACGGGTCTTTACAATGGAGGCAGGAGCACTGTTTTGAAAGGGTGGAAGGGCGACTGGGTTTGTCACGGGCGACACTAATTGCAAGTTCCCTAGGCCAGTTATCTGTTGCACGGCCTGAACGCCCCCGGGGAAATAGTGAAGAAAATGACAACCCTCTCCGTAGGGGCAACCAGCAGTGCTGCAAAGTAGTAAATCAGTGTAGGAAACTACTTACATAGCAAGAAAATAAACAACCACAATAAATAAATGAACAAACAACACATTGGTATCAATAGGATTGAGGTCTCCTAACTAATCTACAAACCACATCGAAAAATTGATGATAGGGGAAAAAAGATACTGCAGACACTGAAGCAATTATTTTGAAACATATTCAGCAAACACTAAGCAAAAATAAATAAATAAATAAACTAGTGCTCAAGGAAAGCTCATCAAAAGGATGCAATACATTGATTATTACTAGAATTCGAGTGAAATGGACCTGCAAAGAACTGCTGCTGCTGCTGCTAATTTGTGTGGTCAATTTGGTCTCAGGAATAAATAGAAATGGTTTATCATGGAAATAGATGATTCATATCAATTACTATGCTCGAAATGTCTCATCTAGCTACCACTCTGCTTGCTAGACCCTACCGATCTAATTACCCCAACCAGTCAAGCTAAATTGGCTTGTCCCCACTGGCCCAACCAGTGAAATCAACCTAACAAACCCATCTGCCCCCAATCTGCTTGTTTTCACTAGCCCAGCTTACAGTAATCAGCCTACTGTTCCTTCCCAGCCAATCTGCTCTGCTCCCAAACAGACTTGTTTGTCCAGCCAACTTAGCCATAATATATATCCAGTTCAGTTTGCTCAATCTGCACTAACCGCAGAGGTTTGCTCGAGTGATCCACCTAGCCCGACAGGCAACCCGACCAATTCTACCCAATCAGCTAGTCTCCACCACTTCAATCAACCCTCCTTGAATAGATCAACCAATGATTCAACTTGGTTGACCCACTGATGCCTGATCTATCCAATTTGCCCAACTTAGCCCACCAAGTCCGCCAAGCTTGGCCAAACCCAACTAGTCTTCTGGGCCTAGCCCGACCTGCCGACTAGTTGTCCAACCTGATAGGTACCTTCAAATTCCTTTAAGGCTACGTTCGGCGGGATGTAATTTATCTTGTAATGTAATCAAGATTGCATTCCAATATTGATTACTTTGTTTGGTACAGTTTTAAAGCTGTAATGTAATGTAATCTGGATTACAAGGCCAACACCAGGTCACCGTTTAACTAAAATTTAAATACCAAATATACCCCTAGTTCATTTTCAGCATCAACCAATCACCGACGTTGCTTCTGCCTCCGGGCGCCGCTGGCCGTCCACCCCCGCCTCTGCCTCCAAGCGTTGGCCGCCGACACCACCGCCTCCGCCTCCAGGCGTCGGCCGCCGCCGCCGCCGCCTCCTCCAGGTGCCACTGTCAACCACCGCCGGCCGCCACCTTCGGGTTCTGTCAGCCATCGCCGCCGACGATCACCGCCTCCAGGTTGCCACCTCCGGGCATCGTCGACCACTGCCACCATCGATCGTCGCCTCCAGCAGTGGTCGCATATTTTTGTCATTTTATAATAATACGAATTACATTCCTTATAAAAAATATTATACACCAAACAAAAAAATGTAATCACCCTTATAATTAAGGATTGCATACATTACATTACCAAACATAATAATATAATCAAGATTACATTACAAGCTAGATTACATTACACCTAACCAAACACAACCTAATTCTTCATAATATAGGAGGGATTAATTATTCTAGAATGAAATGAGGAAAAGTTATTCTTTATTATGCGAAGGGAATAACAATTCCCATACAATTGTGCTTTAGTCTTCATTTCAACAAACTAGCTTTAGTCCAGCTAGTTCGGCATCAATTCCTGATGGGAAACCATTTTCAATTTCATAATAATAGATCACAATAGAAAAGGGGAGCCTTGGCGCAATGGTAAAGTTGTTGCTTTATGACCAAAATGTCACGGTTCGAATCCTGAAAACAACCTCTTGCAAAAAGCAGGATAAGACTGCGTACATTGGATCCTTCCCCGGGACCCCACATAGCGGGAGCTTCGTGCACCGGGCTGCCATAATAATAGATCACAATTCTTTTGAATTAAAAACTCCAATTGTAATGCATTTCCAGTTTACGAGAGAACATGGTAGGAATTCCGCTTCTTATATTTAAAATCATATAATTATCACACAATTCTGAAATGAATCCAATTCCCCAAACCCAAATTGATCTAGTTTCCAAATTTGCAGACTGAGTTAACAGTGTCATAGTTTCTAGTATAATACTAGAACAGTAGAAATAAAATTAGCAAACAAGCAGTTTAAGCCACCAACTTTGAAGGGATGTACATTGTCGATCAATTGTTCACCTAGACCAATGACAACTATCAGTTGAAGGGTCACCAACTAATAGAAGATTGTGGTTGTAAGGCCTAAAGCTTATTTTTGATGAATTATTCAAGTACATGGGACACCACTACAAACTGTAAATAATGCACTATGCAATAGAAAAAAGCGTACAGTTAACCTTTCCAGAGCATTGTAATATTATAGCACACAGATTGTACCTCCACACACTCTAGATATGAATAGGTATTGAGCATGCAAGGGTAGAATTTCTTTCAATCTCTAAATCTAGACGCTTGCATGTATTTCTATGTCATTGTGACCAAGATAGTAGATGGATGTTCTCTTCGAATGAAAGTCTAATTGAAGAAATAAGATGTAAACACCTGATAATCCAACCAAATTACAGAACATGCCACAAAAATCCAATCTACTTGTTTACATGGAGATTACAAATATATCTAAAACCACATCATTGTGGGAAAGTTTCATCTGTCTCAATTGAGCAAGATTTTGTTTGCAGCTAAGAGGCAGTTCCTTCTAGCAAGGAAAATAGCCAGGAAGAAATTGGAAAGGATAGGGAACTATTTCCCTAGACTGAAATTGCTTGGGAAGAAAGAAAAAGCAAGGAAAAAACAATATTTAAACCATGAAAATTGATTAATTTACTAGTTTTTCAAAAAATGAGGGGAATAGCCAGCCTCTTTCTTCCCTGTCTATGATACTGCCTAAGCAAATGGAGAAGTAGCGTCTAGGGAATCCTTTCCCCAGAAACCTTTTCTTCTCTTTGTAAGAAATTGTGCCTAAAACAGGAAAGAAGTGGTAAAATTTATAGATCTCACAAATTAAATAAGATCCAGGCAAGCAGCGAGCTTATATAGTGATATGAGAACTCAACCTATAGGTCATAAATATTCCATGGAGATTGGACTCGGAAATAACAAACTTGTTGGATGAATAGAGTTAAGTAAAGACCATTCGAACCCATTAAGCAGGTAACACTAAATTAACGTAGACAATAGTACGATCTCATTACTTATTTGAAGACAAACTGTAAACCTTTAAATCTTTAGATTTAGTTAATTTGATAAAATTATTAACTTGTACAATATGATAACTGAGATAATGAAACTATGTCATATTTTTGTCAGGAAATATCAATGTAATTTTTAGTCTAAAAAATATGTTTTAAAGAAATTTAGAATGAATCAAGTAATTAATAAGAATTGGGCTAGAAATCAACATGCTATGGGAAAGAGAAAAACGTCAATACTTAAAGAAGTAGATAACATTATGAATAGTAATACATAATTTACTTGCTTATTGGTTGAAATGCCGTTCTATATTGCTTAAGAATTTTGAATGACAATATTCTCGTGAATATCAGTTTACTCAGTATTAGTCAGTTTCTTAGAACACATTTTGTGTCACAATCTTAAGTGACTGATGGATTAGCATTAAAACAGTTAAAAAATGAATTCAAAGAATTTTATTTCCACTATTATATAGACACAGATATTTATTAAAGTTAAGATTTGAACCTGAAAAACTTGGTGCATGGCTTCAATTTACTTCCTATAGCAGATTGGAATGAGTCCATTTCTGCATAACATTAATTATGTGTCCTCAGTTAAGATATGAACATTTACTATTGATAGCTCAAAATTAATTGAAGATACCTTTAGGAATAAAAACTAATAGAATAGAGAAACAATAACTTAGAAAGCTGGAAAATATTATAATCTAATAGATATCTAGATATATGTTTGATTTGAATTATCAAATTCTGAACACAAATTTTACTGCCCTATGATAAGAAGACAGTGAAGTTTAATTTTACAAGGCTGATTATTTTATTTAGTTTAATTTTAAACTTATAATGTAATATAATATGGATTACAAAAGACAGTGAAATTTTGTAATCTGGATTACAAAACAAATACTATGTAATCCGATTACATTACGAGGTCATCGTTTCACCAAAATTTAAATGTCGAATATACCCTTAGTCCACCGCCCACCCGACACCACCGCCGCCAACAATTGCCGGCGGCGGCCTCCGGTTGCCAACGGGTCGCCGATTGCAGACGACGGTGGCGACGATCGTCGATTATCGGCGGCTGCTGGTTGCCACAAGCTCCGGCAGAGGTGCGACGACAGAGGTCACAGGATATTTTTGTCATTTTATAATAATACGAATTACATTCCTTATACAAAATAATGGGCACCAAATAAAATAATGAAATCACCCTTGTAATCAAAGATTACATACATTATATTACCAAACGTAGTAATGTAATCAAGATTACATTACATTACAAATTTGATTACATTATAAGCTAGATTACATTACACCCAACCAAACGTAGCCCTAAGGGTGATTCAGGAGACGATTGGTTGAGAACCAATATTTTTCATACTACCTACACCATCGCAGATAAAGTCTACAAGATGATTATCGACAGCGACAGTTATGAGAATGTAATATCTGCAGAAGTTGTCCAGAAATTTCAACTGAAGACAGACTATCATCCTAAACCCTACAAGTTATCTTGGTTGAATAAAGAAAGTGAAGTAACAGTAGACCGGTGATGCCTCGTTTCTTTTTCAAGTGGCAAATATTTTGATAGTGCTTGGTGTGATGTGGTTGTCATGGATGTATGTCATGTATTGTTGGGGCGACTATGGCAGTGTGATCGCAGTGATGTTCATGATGGGCGAAAGAATACCTATACCCTTAACGTCAACGGGAAAAAATTATGTTGGAGTCGCAGTAGGAAGGAACTACTCTAGTTCCGATAGCTAAAAATACTAATATGCTTTCTATATCTAGGTTTTTAGATGAAGTAGAGCAAGGAGTTGTATATGCTTTGCTACCATACCAAAGCATTGCTTCGACTATAGCTGTAAAGTTACCAACCAAAGTATAGCAGCTGCTAGCGGATTTTGATGAGCTGATGCCTGAAGATCTTCCTTCTGGGTTACTGTCGATGCGTGATATCTAACATCAGATTGACCTTGTTCTAAGGTTGAGCTTGCCTAATCAGCCAACTTATCGCCTTAGCCTTAAAGAAGAAGAAGAATTGTAACATCAAGTGGTGGAGTTGCTGGAAAAGGGACACATCTGAGAGAGCATGAACCCCTATACAATTCCTGCCCTTCTAGTACTGAAGAAAGATGGCTCGTGGCATATGTGTGTCGATAGCAGAGCCATCAACAAAATTACAGTGAAGTACAGGTTTCCAATTCCTCGCTTGGACCATATGTTGGATCAGCTATCCAGTTCTAAGGTCTTCTAAAAAATTGACTTTAAAAGCGGATACCACCAGATCAGAATAAGGCCTAGTGATGAATGGAAGACGACATTCAAAATACAACATGGGCTATATAAGTGGATGGTCATGCCTTTTGGACTATCCAATGTGCCCAGTACCTTCATGAGGTTTATGCATCATATCTTACGGTCATTTATGGAGAAGTTTGTGGTGGTATACTTTGACGACATCCTCGTTTATAGTCCGACATGGGCATCATACTTTGATCATCTCCGTGTTGTCTTTGAAAAGTTGAAAAAAGAATGTTTATTTGTAAACAAGAAGAAGTGCTCTTTCTTTACTACATCAGTAATTTTCCTCGGCTTAATTGTGTCAATTGATGGTGTACATGTAGATCAAACAAAGATAGATGCAGTCCTAGAGTGGCCTCAACCAAGAACCTTGCACAATGTTAGAAGCTTCCATGACTTAACTTCTTTCTACCGCATGTTCATCATAAATTTTAGCACTCTAATTGCTCCTATCACGGAGTGTCTCAAGAGAAGGGATTTCAAGTGGTCTGGAGAAGTAGAGGCTAGCTTTCAATTGGTCAAACAAAGGATGACCGAAGCACCAGTTCCGGCCCTTCCTGATTTTGATAGAATATTCAAGGTCAACTGTGATGCATTCAGTGTAGGTATCGGGGGTGTTCTGAGTCAATATGGACAATCAGTTGCTTTTTTCAGCAAGAAGCTCTCTGGGTCCAAGAAAAATTATTCTACCTACGACTTGGAGTTTTATGCCATCGTGTAGTCCTTGAAGCATTGGCGACACTACCTAGTACAAAAGGAATTCATCCTATTCACTGATCATGAAGCATTAAAGTATATCAATGGGCAACACAAGCTGAGCAGACGGTATGCCAAGTGGGTGACTTACTTACAAGAGTTCACCTTTACACTAAGGCACCAAGCGGGAAGTTTGAACCGTGTCGCAAATGCTCTGAGTTAGCGTTCTTCATTACTCACCACCATAAGTACTAGCATTACGGGCTTTGAGGTTTTTCTAGATATGTATGCAGCTGACCCATCATTCGGAAGGATATTCCCGGAGGTACATGATGGTTATGGACATGATTTTATTTTACATAATGGTATCTGTTTTGTGGGTTGTAGTTGTGCATTCCAGACTGCTCTCTAAGGTAACAGATTATGAGCAAACTTCATAATGAGGGGCACTTAAGAAGTAATAAGACGTTGATCCTCATCTCCGCCAATTTCTATTGGCCCAAGTTGACCAGCGATGTGGCTCATTTTATTGATTGATGTTCTGTATGCCAGTGATCTAAGGGGGTTCTAACCAATGTAGGCTTGTACACTCTCCTACCCGTTCCTGAAGCTCCTTGGCTCGATGTCAGCATGAATTTCATATTCGGATTACCCTGCATCCAAAGGATGTCAGACTTAGTTGTTGTTGTTGTTGTTGACAAATTCTGAAAGATGGAGCATTTCGTAGCTTACAAGAAGACTATGGATGCTACTCGGATTGCCCATATTTACTTCAAGGAGATCATGCATTTACATGGCGTTCCTCAGTCCATGACTTCAGATTGAGATACCAGATTCATCATTCACTTCTAGAAGAGCTAATGGGGGAAATTGACACAGTTAAACTTTAGCAGTGCTTATCGCCATTAGATGGATGGTCAAACCGAGGTGGCGAATCGGAGTATGGGTAATCTTTTGAGATGCCTTTCAAGAACGTAACCAAAGTAGTGGGACTTGACGTTACCTCAAGCAGAGTTTGCCTACAATGGATCAAAAAATAGGACCATGGGATTGAGTCCTTTTAAGATTGTTTATGGCCAGAATCCATCAGGAGTTATAGACTTAGCCCCTATTCCACGTGTAGGGCGAATTTTTCCTAAAGCAGATGAGATGACAGAGCATCTTCGAGATATTCATGAGCAAGTGAAACTGGTAATTATGAGAAGTAATACTAAGTATAAGGCTCGGGTCGATCGTCATCGTCAACAGGTACTTTTTTAGTTGGAGATTTTGTTTGGCTATATTGACTCGTGATCATTTCCTTGTTGGAGAATATACTCAACTACAAAATCAAAAAATCTGACTATTCGAGATACTGTAGAAGATTAATGGCAATGCCTACAAGTTACGCGTCATTTGAAGACTTCTGATGCCTTCAATGTGAAGCACCAAACTCCTTATTCAACAGTTGCTAATGAAGTTAATCTAAACTCGAGGAAGAGTTATTTTCAAGCCTGGGAGACTGATACAGGCCCAACTCATGTTGAAATCCAATATGAGTCTTCAAACTTCAAATGAGCATAACTTTTGACTAGGGACTCGGAATTAGGCTCTGTTTGTCGTCACGCATGCATAATTCAAAAATCTACATTTAATACTGGTGCAATTTTTAACCCCAAATTTCAACATTTAAACCCTTTTTAGGGTCTTTTTTTCTATTTTTTGTCATTTTTATTTTTTAGGTAGTTAGAGTAATTTTCATATTTTTGATATTTTTTTAGAGAGAATTTGTCTTGATCCGCGTCTTGATTTGCTTTAAGATCGTTAAGTTAATTATTTTTCTTTTTAGGTAACAGTCTATTTCCTTTCTTTACAATATTAGAATTAAAATATATTAATTGTAATTATTGTAATTTATTTTCTTATTTGAGTCTTATATTGTGATCTATATAAGAGTCATATTTAGATGTTGATGGATTAACCCCTCAAGTTTAAATAAAAAGTTTCCTTCTTAAAGATTCCTCTTTTTGTCTTCTCCTTAATTTTTCTTTTCACATCAGTCCGTAGGATAATCACTATTCTTCTCGGCATCAGCTCTCTTTACCGTCGCAACTTCTGCTTCAGTTTTTATAACTATTATTCAAAAGTTGGAAACATGAATTTGATACCTTTTTTGTTTCTATTTTTTATTTATGGTCTAAAATTAAAAGTTGACATTTATATCTTTAATAAATTTATCATTTTACATAATTGCCACCCCACTCTTGACCTTAATAAATTTATCAAGATATTTTTTTAAATGATATTTTATATTTTTATATAATTTATATCTCTAGAATTTTTTATACATATTTTTATGTATTTATATAAATTTTATCATTTTTATTTTTATTAATTTTATATTTTTTATTATAAAAATAGTTTTAATACCATATTTAAAATATAATAATAATAATTATATAAACAAATAGTATATCAAAATTATATTTAGATAATTAATAAGATTAATTTATATAGTTTAAGGATATTATTATCATTTAATTAAAATTTAAGTTTGGAAGTAATTATTCATCAAACACTCTAACTTTATTTTGTACTAACTTTTTACTTCTATTTTCAAGTACACTATACTTACTTTTCACTAACTTAAAAATAATCTTTATAAGAATTACTTGTGAATAAGTAAAAGCTTTTCCAAACCCTCCCTAATTACCCTTCTTATAATATCCAAACCACATATTATATTCTTAAAATATTCCTTAGACATAAATTAAGGGCATTTAATTTTTAAATTGCTAAAAATAAAATTTTGATTAAAAAATTTATTACTGTCAATTTATGGTATCGAATTTAGATCCTTTCGAGCCATACATATTAAGGAGGTTTTCATGATTACATTAATTTTGATTTGAATTAATTTAAACATTTTCGTTTGTGAACCTTATCATTTAAAAGTAATATTTTTTAATTAAGAGAGTTCTTGAAAATCATTTGGTGGTGGTGGCGGCCAATGCATATGATTGTGTTAAGGCTACGTTTAATAGAGTGTAATCTACCTTATAATATAATCAGGATTATATTATATGATTGATTATTTTTACTTGGTTTAGTTTTAAACTTGTAATGTAATGTAATATTAATTACAAAAAATAGTGAAATTTTGTAATCTGTATTACAAACCAAATATTATGTAATCTGATTATATTACGAGATCACTATTTAACAAAAAATTGAATGTCGAATCTACCCTTAGCCGATCGCCGACCGCCCGATGGTCTCCCGCCGCCCACCCGCCAGGCACCCATAGCCGGCGGCC
>JBBMJZ010411526.1:0-12330 GCA_037833815.1 Zingiber zerumbet
TGGAACAAGGAGAATCACGAACAACAGAAGAACAACCTACTGAAGCATACGAAGCTGAAAGAAAGGAAGCAGAACCTCGTGAAATTGAAGAACCTTCAACTGAGCTATCTAAACCTGAAATGAACGCAGCAGAGCAACTTGAAATAGAAAACCAATCTACTAAACCTGAGACTACTGAAGCTACTATAAAGGCTATGCCACTTGAGACCTCTGTTCGTTCTGCATCAACAAATTGTGATTCATATGCATCCAATGTGGAACCATTGGACTTAGAAGCGAAAACCTTTATCAACGCCGCCAAAATGGAGATGATGGAACCCATTTCCACACAAGGAGATAAAACTATCCAGGAGAAAATAGATGTGTGATTCCATTCTCTCATTATTGCAAAGTATTTGCAAACTCTCTGTTGGGCAGATCTGACGGAATTATTATTCTTAGCTTTGAGTGCATGGTTGTGGAATGTGTCTAGCCTCTGCATTTAATTATCTGCATTTGCTGTCACCCTTGTGTCTTTCATGGTTTGCATCTTGAATTTACTGTAAAGTAGCATAGACAAGGCAACAAAATTGGCTTTTTGCATTTGTAAACTTACATTTCTATTCTCATATATTGTTTTGCTAGAAGGTCCAAATATAAACTTTGAACTTTTTTTTTCTATGTTTTCTTGTCTGAGGAAAATCTAGCTGGTGCACAACTCTAACGAATCCAATTGAACTGGTCCAAGTATTAGTGAAGCCCAGGTGTTCATTCACTTGGAGGTGATTGATATGGTCTTATGGAAATTTTACAGATAAATCCAAGGAGCATAGATGGACCACGGGGATAATCTAACACCATAAGTGATTTGAGCACCGTAAGTGTTTATTTGCACCGTAATTTGTTAGTCCGCTTAGCCTTGGGTCCAACAAGTATTAGTGATTAGTGGTTATCACCGTCATGATTTATTTAATCTAATCCAAACCATCCAAAGTCCTAGATTTAGGGCTCAGCAAAATATGGATCAAACCGAATTAATAGATTGAAAGTTTGGTTTGATTAATTCTGAAATTTATGTTTTAAAATATTAATTAATTTAATTAGTTATTGCGAATTTAGGATTTAAAATATTAATTTAAACAATTAAATCAAATCAAATTTAGGGCTCAACAAAATATGAGTCAAACATTAATAAGAGAGAAATTAGAAGTTTGATTTGATTAATTCAGAAATTTATTTTTTAAAATATCAATTAATTCTATTCGATTTCGAATTTAGAATATTAAATTAATCAATTAAATTGAATCGACAATCATTGATCATGAATGGACTGTTATATTTTATCAGTCAATCAATGGTCTCGAACTGCAACAATCTCTTTGTCTTACACAATTTAGGGACTCGATCATTAGTCAACTTATGATGATAAAATCAATAAATTAATTAATTTAAAATTTTATTTTATTTTTAATATCGATTAATTCAGTTTTGAATTTGGGATATTACTTTAACCGATTAAATCCAACAGGAGATCCGATGATTGATGATGATTGACCGATCGAATTAAACTATTAATCTGGTTATTAAAACAATGGAAGACTCGATCAATCTCCCTGTCTAAATATAGCTAATAACACCCTGACTAAATCTGCATACTGTCCTACTTTTCCTCAATATCGCCCCCGTTTTGTTCTCTCTTCCTTTCTTTCTTTTTGTTTTTTTTTTTGTTTTTGTTTTTGTTTTGGTCTGAATTGTTCTTTCTTGTCCTCTTTCTCTTCTCATTACCTACCTTTCCCCTGTGTAACCAAAAAAACACTCGTACCTTCTCTCCAATGGCGAGCAACCACCCTCATCTTCCTAAAAAATCCAGCAGCTTCGTCTCCGTCCGCGGCGAGAAGCATCGAGAGATCGACCGCAACCTCTCCTTGGGCGCCATCAAGCTGCAAGAATGCGACGACAAGAAGGAGAGGAGCAGCGACGACATAATTCAAGAAGGAGAGGAAGAAGACAACCAAACAGAGGAAGCCAATGCCGAGGAACCCGATGCCAGCCCCACCACCATCTCCGGCGATGTCGATAACTTCATCGCCCTCCTTCCCTCCGTCGAAGACGGCGGCGAGCCTCCCAGCATCCCTGAATCCTCCGTCGAGAGGTTCGTGCAGCTGGTGGAGAAGGAGATAGCGAGGTGTGAGGCTGGCGAGGCGAATCTGGAGGAGGAAGGGACGTCGGCTCTTTTTGATGCGGTGGAGAGGACATTTAAGCTGACGACGGCGGTGGCGAGGTTCTCGTCGGATCCAGGGTACCAGCAGGCCATGAACCGCGCTGGCGGCGTGCTCCATCAGGCAATGTGCTTCCTCGAAGGACAGCTCTACGCTCTGCTCCATGATCCCTGCGCCAATAAGGTAGAGTCTGATACCGGCGAGTTGCCTCCGCCGTATCCGGCGGAGAAGGTGGCGAAGCTTCAGGCGGTGGCGAGCATAATGATCGGCGTGGGGTACTCGATCGAGTGCTGCCAGGTGTTCACGGTGGCGCGGCGGAACGCCTTCGAGGCGGCGCTGGGCTTCGAGAAGGTGAGCATTGAGGACGTGACGAAGATGGCGTGGGAGGTGCTCGAGGGCGAGGTGGCGTCGTGGACCAAGGCCTTCAAGCACGCCACCACGCTCGCGTTCCCCGCCGAGCACGCCATCTGCGAGGCCGTCTTCGCCAGTCACCACCACGTCTCCGACCGCCTGTTCCGCATCTTCATGCGCAGCGCCGTCCTCCAGCTGCTCAGCTTCGCGGAGGCCGTCTCCATGACCAAACGCTCCGCCGAAAAGCTCTTCAAGGTGCTGGACATCTACGAAGCGCTGCGCGACGCATCGCCGGGCATCGACGCTCTGCTCCCCGATCCACCGGAAGCAGACCAAGGCGAGGATTCCGATTCCTGCTCCGAGTTCATCTCCAACACCAAGGCGGAGATCGCCGTGGCGAAATGCCGGTTGGGGGAGGCAGCCGTGGCCATGTTCTGCGATCTGGAGAGCAGCATCAAGTCGGATAACGGCAAGACGCCGCTGCCGGGCGGCGCCGTGCACCTAGTCACCCGCCACGTGATGGACTACCTCAAGAACGCCAACGAGTACCGTGGCACGCTGGAGCAAGTATTTATAGAGCACAAGCACTCCGACGACGACGACGAAGAGAGCAGCGGCGGCGACGCCGAGGACCACAACCCATTCGCGGCGCAGCTGGTGGAGACCATGAACCTGCTGGACTCAAACCTGGAGGCCAAGTCGCGCCTCTACAAAGACCCGGCGCTCTGCAACATCTTCTTGATGAACAACGGGCGGTACGTGGCGAAGAAGGTGAAAGAGTCGCCGGAGATCCACCAGCTGCTAGGGGAGACCTGGTACCGGAGGCGATCGACGGACCTTCGGCAGTACCACAAGAACTACCAGCGGGAGACGTGGTCGCGGGTGCTGGCGTGCCTGCGGGATGAGGGGCTGACGACGCACGGCAAGAGCGGGGTGGCGAAGCCGGCACTGAAGGAGCGGTTCAAGAGCTTCAACGCCATGATCGACGAGATCCACAAGACGCAGAGCACGTGGGTGGTGAACGACGGGCAGCTGCAGTCGGAGCTCCGGGTGTCGGTGTCGGCGGTGGTGGTGCCGGCCTACCGCTCCTTCCTCGGCCGCTTCGCGCAGCACTTCTACCCCGGAAGGCAAACGGAGAAGTACGTCAAGTTCGCAGCGGAAGACATCGAGAACCTGATCGACGAGCTTTTCGAGGGCAATCCCTCGACTGCAGCTGCAGCCAGCAAGCGGTGGCTGTGAGAGAGATCACCGGCGCCGGATCCGGACTCGAGACAAGAAGAGATGTAGATTTATATTGGCAATTCATCCAGTAATCTCTATGGTAACATTAATTTTCTTATCGGATTTATTAATAAAATATTGCATGATTTTTGTACAAATTTTTAAAATCTATAATGAATTCTAAGAAATCTATAATGGTTCAATGGATCATCTTTCAATTTAATAATTATTCAACTCACCGACGAGTGACCCTCGGCCGAACACCTTGCCGGCGGCGTCCCTACCGTGGATATTATTTCCCTGGAAAGGATGAAACAAGTTGGAAGAACAACCATTAACAAATTCTCAATCAATTAAATGAATCCAACAGAAAGCACAGCATCATTGAATGAATCTCATAACAATATAAACCATTTACTAATCCATCACGGATTATGTAGCAAATTCGGAAGTAGTCAAGCCTACAACAGAGATTTGCACATATTAACCGAAACAAGATTGGTCGGAATATACAGTTTGTAAAAAGTTATCTTGGTACAGACATAGCCGGTCAGGACTGGCACAAAATGAAGAAAAAGCCTCAAGTGCAAGGTGTAGCCGCTTGGGTGACTAGTCTGCTCTGGATTGACCAGCGCGAGAGGAAAGAATGATTCCGACAATGAGGCCGTAGAGTGCCAGTGCTTCGGCGAAAATAAGAATAAGAATCATGCCGACAAACAACTTTGGCTGCTGTGCATTGGCCCTGAAATTGACACACAGTTACGATAAAACTGTTATTGCTGCAAATTACAGAATGAAATATCAACTTCACGATGCTACAAGGCAGTAAGGTTACTAGTTTCTTTGAGACAGTAACAAAATGTTAGCATGAACGTTTGATAAGTGGTGACGAAAACTACGAATATTGAAGCTCAAAATGTTGGAAAAAAGCTGGTCAATATCCTCCAAAGTTCAGACAACTATGGAACAAGTTTCCAAGACATGCCTCCAGTTTGGATCTCACTACCCTTTAACATAGTTTTGATTTTCTGAAGGATGGGCCATTTCTGGGCTTCGACTGTTGTCCAAATTATTTCCTAAGTTTTGCAATGGCTGATAAATTCATTTCTCATCTCTATGAGATATTTATATAGCCGAAGCATATTCATATGGAATAACATATGTCAACTCCAATTAGATGGGAAAAGGCAGGTTTCGCCAATGAAGAATTTATTTAAACATATATTCAATGTGTCATTTCTACAGTACCTCCAACAACTAGTTAAGAATCTAGCGATGTTTAGAATTAGTATGATCTATATACCTCATTTCATAGAAATGCCCATATCTTGATGCATTGTGGGCTTTTTCTCAACAAAGTTGAATTTTACACAAGAAACTCTATTTCACACTTTTGTAGCATTAGTTGAAAGTTATTCAACAAATTGATCAGCAACCAACTATCTTGACATTTTTTTTTTTCTGGAATTAGGATAAATTTTCATACCATAACACATTAATATTCACTAAATATAATTAGAAGATAATTACAAGTACTATGTTACGGATTACTCCATTGAATTATAAAATTATGCTACATGCTATGCTACACATTTTCTTCTCAATAAGGTTATTGTTGTGGAAGCCCAGCACTTTAAGTTCGTTCCTCCACAACTTGGTGCTACATGAATCTTATCAGAGCTAAAGTATGATGGTTCAATCTCAATACTAGTTAGCCCATCCCATATATAGCATTGTCCTTCATCACCTCCACACCCATTAATTGCTCCATCAAGCTAATGTCTACTAGTTGTGCTCTATCTCCTAGACGTTTGCTCCACCTCACGATTTTCCATTCCACACTGCCTCCTCCATCTTCCACCCTCTTTGATCAATCCCCTTTCATAGTCGATAGATCTTTCTCCCATTGCAGCAGTCCATGATCAGAGAAGGAAAAAATTTCACCTCTGAACCACCAACATGAATCCCTCAAGTCAATCTCTGTTTCACCGCTCTTCACTGCAACACCCATTGCACCCTTCTTCAAGTTCAGTCCTCCACAGCTCAGTGCTGCATCATTATGTATTACTAAAAATAGCACCAAGATATGATTAGGTTCACTTGAGAAAAAAAAGTCACAAGGACCTTTAGGAAAGAGAGTTCCAAAGTACACAAACCCAAAAGAAAAAGGAATATTGGTCAACAGCAGAGAAAGGCTGATCTTAACCCCCATTAATGATCTTATACATAAGGAAACAAAATAAATTTAAGAGGAAGAACAGTTGCTACAATAAGATGTAAGATAGATGTGTAGAAAAGGATGAACTAAATAATGGAAAGGGAAATGAAGAGAAAAAAAACAATATGCAATTCCCTAGATCAAATTACAATAAGGAGAACAAACATAGAACCACAAAGAAAGTCCATAGCATTTAATGTTTCCATGAGCTATGTTCCAACTCCACATGGTGAGTTATACAAGATCCAATTGAGAAGAAAAGCTAAATACACTGATCGTGTCCGAGGGTCGAGGCGATGGATGCTGAGGATGTGGCGCTCTTGCTGACCGCGTGTAGACTCCAATCGGACCTGCAACCACAACTAGTCAGTGCCGAGCCAGAGAAGGGGATCCCAGCGTTGACCCTCCGACGCTCAAGTCAGTAGCCGGCGATGAATGTGGAAGCAGCGGAGCAATAGTGAACAGTAGCAACAACTATCGTGCATACCTCCGCTGAAACTTGGACCTCCCTTTATATAGAGCTCTTGTAGTGTGCGTGCACGCTTTTCGAGACAGGCACGCGTCCCCAAGTTTTCCCTGAAAAGATGTGTCAGGAAAGTGTCCCTGACACAGTACCTTAATGGACCAAGCATATCTCTGAAGTGACAGTGGAAGCTTCTGCCGTACGATCTTCTGTCTGACGATGCCGCCTGTCGGCGATACTAACTCCTAGAAGGATGTCAAAAGATTGCTCTCGTTTGTTTATTGCTGGGTCGAGCGGGGTAGCCGCTCGGCCGGCGTATCGCTGTTCGAGTGTTGTCTGTCACTAAGCCGAGCGGGATGGTCGCTCAGCTAGAATTCCACTGTCCTCGTACCGTCTGGTGTTGGGCTGAGCAGAAGAGCTGCTCGACCTTTCGATCTGGTGTCCGCTCGGCCGGAACACTGATGTGTTCGTGCTGCGAGTACTGTTGCAAGGTCGAGCGGGACAATCGCTCGGCTATGCTTCTGCACATACTTGGCGCTTGTTCCTTTATTGAGCGTTGAATGCTCGATGCGTTGCCGAGCCGTGATGATGTTGGATCGGGTCTTCTTTATCCCGGTCGGGCGAGTGGGTCGCCCGACCGGCTGGTGATAAAGGAGCATTGACGCTGCGAGTATTGTTGCGAGG
This sequence comes from Zingiber zerumbet, assembly GCA_037833815.1. Lineage (NCBI taxonomy): Eukaryota > Viridiplantae > Streptophyta > Magnoliopsida > Zingiberales > Zingiberaceae > Zingiber > Zingiber zerumbet. Next base: position 7,136 of record JBBMJZ010411526.1, read on the forward strand.
TCAAGCGAGGCAGTCGCTCGGCCATGCTTCTACACATACTAGACGCTTGTTCCTTTATTGAGCGTCGGATGCTCGGTGCGTTGCCGAGCCGTGATGATGTTGGATCGGGTCTTCTTTATACCGGTCGGGCGAGTGGGTCGCCCGACCGGCCAGTGATATAGGGGCATTAACCACCTTGACTTTGACCTCTACCGTGGCAATGACCCTCCGCGAGGTGGACCCCTCCTTATCACCGCATCATACACCATTAAAGATGCAACAATTAATAATCAAGATTCCAGATGTGTCAGATATTAAATTGATAAAGCTATAATGTCAAATAATAGAAGTGATATGATGTTCTATGATACAGTGATAAAGAGGGGGCCCACCAAAGATAGGTCAAAACAAGGAAGACCGATTGCCGTAGAAGTCACAGTCAATGAAGGAGTCAAAGTCGGCTCCAGTTACGACCGAGCAGACAACATGGCCAAGCATACGAGCAAGGTCAAACGGATAACTCAAGGTTAAGAGACAAACAAGTAATGCATCCCCCGGTCGTCGTCCTTGTTGAGCGGGAGGCGTGTTTGTCTAAATGAGAGACAACCCTCCAACAACAGAAAAGATAAGTAAAGGAAGATTGTGTTGGTCAGCACGATTGTGTGGAGGTGTCCCAGTCGAGCGGACGCCGATCAACCTACAGCAGGACTTATCCCTGTATCTCCTCGTACTCTTTTGGAGGTTTGTGCCACTGACAACATAGCATGTTCCACAAGCAAATCGTACTTTGGAAGCTTCCAACCTGTTGCATCAGAGATATGCATGCTCACTTAAAAAAAGGTGTCTGGGACACTTTTTGACTTGTCTTTTCATAGGATGCTTAGAAAAATACATGCACGCTTTGAGATGCATGCACAAACACTACAGTGGCACTATAAATGGCGATTCCCAACTACAGGTGGAGGTATGCGCAACCTTATCATTTTACACGCTCTTTGCTATAGCATTTTCACTATTCTCCACATCACCAGAAACTGATTTGAGCGTCGCAGGGTCAACGCTAGGAACCCCTTCCAGGCCCGGCACTGACACTTTTGTGTTGCAGGACCACGTGGAATCTTCACCCCATCAACCGTCAAACCACATCCTCAGCTTGTCATCTTCTCCGCTTTCGGACAGGAACAAGTCTAAAACATCTCACATTCAAACACAGAAGCAAAAGTTTTCCATATAATCTTCAATTCACAAGAAGAAAGATGCATCAATAAAATAAGTCTTGTGAAACATCATAAAGCATATCATAAAGATATAATGGCCTGCAATGAACAACCATGGCAGATTATTGAAGTCATCTACTCTGCAGTAGCAACCAGAATCATGCCTCAGAATTTAGAAGCCGGCACAATCACTCAAATTTAAAGAAGTATCAAGCTTAGACGAACACATTTAAGATTCATATCTAAATGCCAAACTATAACAGAATACGTAAAGTAAAACAGATCCGAAGAAAAATACCGGACACCAGCATCGCCGACGATCCCGATCGCCATGCCTGCAGACAAACCGGCAAGACCGCAAGCGAGACCGGAAGAGAGATGCGCGTAACCGTCGAAGAGGTAGTACGACTTTGCCTTGGGGTTGATCCCGGTGCTAATGATTACTGCAATAATCAACCCATAGATCCCGAGCACTCCTGCCATGACCACGGGCACGATCGACTTCATAACCAGTTCTGGCCGCATCACACCCATGGACGCCACGCCGACGCCGCTCTTCGCCGTCCCGTACGCCGCTCCCATGCCTAAAAAGGGATGCTCAATGCATCAACAAAAGGAAATAGCGAAAACATAGTCAGAACATAACAGCGAAGATTGAGGGATGAAGGGATCACAGGAGAAAACGAGGGCGGCTGCGGCGCCAAGGAAACCGAAGAATGGAGCTGTCTCGTCGCCGCTGAAGGAAGACATGATTCCGCTTGAAAGAACAAGGAAACCCTACGAATCCTGCAAAAGCCTAAACCTTTCGCGTTACCGATGGAGGAGAAAGAAATGGGGTCGTCGGAGAAGGTAAGGTCAGAATCTCAATATGCCCTTGGGTCCCGTATTAATTACGTATGTGGTAGGACGGAATAGGTGACGGGGTGAAGGGCATTAATGTCATCCCACTGACATCTCAATAATTACTTCATCCCTAAAAATCCTGACATAAATAATATTTTTTAAATAATATTTATTAATTATTGTAGAATAATTATTAATTTCATTTAATATTTTACCAAGGCGCACATAGATTTCAAAAGTAGTAAAAAAAAAAAAACAAACATGCGATTTTGATATTTATCAAAGGACTTTTCAAGTGCACTTACGGTTCTATCTGTATGATCAAATCTGGCTTTCTCTTTCTTTTTCTTTTGGTTTTTCTCTTTGCTCTCTGCTATACGGCTTCATTTATATTTCCTCTCCTTTTCCTCTTTCCTCCCTTCTTTTATATACATACATAATATATATTTATATGTAAATCATATTATACCCACGACATTTAAAATTTAATTAATTTTTTAATAATATTTTAATATATTTAAAAACTTAAAATAAATAATGAATAACATATTTAAACTTCTTGTAACTTTAAAAATCCACCAAAATTAAAATAGTTACAATCAGAGTTCTCTAAATTCATTAGTGAGTTTTGGTTAAAACTCATTGATAGACCTAGTGAACTCAGATTGTACATATTTCAGTTCCTATGATTTATGAGGTTGCGATGAATTCAAATATATTATCCATTGTTTATTTTGATTTCTCAGAAGTGTTAAAATATAATAAGAAAGAATCAGTAAAAATCTCCACATTGGACTTGATATGTATCATAGTAGGTCCAACGTGACCCTGATATGAAATTATATCAAGCCCAATGTGAAGATTTTTACTGACTCTTCCTTATTATATTTTAACACATTCGAGAAGTTAAAATAAATAATGAATAATATATTTAAACTCCTTGCAACTCCAGTGTGGACCTAGAGAGTTCCGATTGCATCTATTTTAGTTCTTGTAAATTTATGATATCGCAAAGAGTTCAAATATACTATTTATTATTTATTTTGACTTCTTGGAAGTATTAAAATGTAATAAAAAAGAATCAGTAAAAACCTTTACGTTGTGCTTGATATGGACCTTATATGATTCATATAAAGTCCACAGCATCCCTTAAACTATTCAAGGCTCTTCACCTCCCCTCTGAATAATTCACACATAGAAAAAAATAAATCATGGTTGGCGAGGTTGGCTCAGTGCTAATGAGTTTCAAGTTCAATTTTTTATAATCGACCTCTCAAATCGTGAAGAAGACAAATGGCCGATGGTCCACCAGTGTCATATCATTGTCATGAAGATTGATCTTTTCTTTTGACAATATCAACAATTCATCTGTGAACGTAAATGCATGGGAGCACATGAGAATTCATTTAAGTTTATAGTGCAGAGTTCATATTTTCACAGAATAACTGACTATGATTAAACTAAGATATCATGTTTCGTTAAGTTATTGGACCTGATATGTATCATATCAAGATCAACGTGGATCTGATATGAAATTATATTAGGCCTAAAGTGAAGATTTTTGTCAATTATTCCTTATTATATTTTAATACCTTTAAGAAGCCGAAATAAATAATGGATAACATTACGACTATAAATAAACTAAGCGTTCATGATCAAGCTTAGTGTTCGGCTTGGTAAGAGTTTATTTATGTTCGTTCAATATATACAAGATCAATTAGACAAATAAGCTTGAACAGCTTATTAAAATAAACAAACAAGCTTGAACACATATATGTTCAACTTGTTAACGTTCGTGAACAATGTTCACAAATCATATTCATTAATAAAACTCTTATCAATATACTAAATAAATAAGAAAATAAAATAAACAAATAAATTTAAATTATTAAGCTCAATAATCAATCAAACAACTAAAAGTTTCAAACAATCAAACAATCTTGAATTGAGAGTTGAATAACATCTAAACGAACCAATCTTGAACCAAACTCAAGCCAAGCTCAAGCCAAGCTTAAATTGAGAGCTCAATATCCGTGGGGTCGGTACTAGAGGGTCGTTAATATAATAGATCTACATTTAAATTGAGAGCTCGATAGCATCTAAACGAACCAAGCTCCAAACAAACTCAAGCTCATAAAAAATAAATCAAGTCAAGTTTGAACAATCATTTCAAAAACTTGATTCATTTTAAGCTCGGCTCAGCATAGCTCGGTTACCTTATCAAACAAGCTTGAACACCTTAAAGCTCGACTCGGCTCGGCTCATTTACAGTCCTAGATAGCATATTTGAACTCTTTTCAACATCAGAAATTTATAGGAACTAAAATGGATGCAATCAGAGCTCTCTAGGTTCATTAGTGAGTTTCGGTTAAAATTCATTGATGGATTTAGAGATCTCTCATTGCAATCATTTTAGTTTCTGTGGATTTCTGAGTTGCAATGAGTTCAAATATACTATCCATTATTTATTTTAGCTTTTCGGAGGTGTTAAAATGTGATAAATAAAAATCATAAAAAATTACTGTTGACATTATTAAGGAATATTCTAATTTGATTTGACAATATTTAAGAATATTCTGATCTGATTTGATTTAATAATTAAGAGAGATTGACATAGAAGGAAAGGAATTAAATCTGTGATTAATAGAGATTGACACCGAAGGAAAGGAATTAAATATGTAATTAAGAGAGATTTTTATTTTCCTTTTGTTTGTAATCTTTCTTTCTAATGTCTCTTGCATTCTCTTATTTAAGTTGGACTTCTTGTAAATTATAAAATAATGAAAAAGATTTAAATTCTTTTTCTCTTCATCCAATTCCATATGCTATCAAAGTAATAGGATGTAAGGATGAATTTCAAGGCAGCCATGGTGTTGGAGTGTATACTAAAAGCCTAGTTTTTGTATAAACATTTATAAGAATCAAATTGGTTAAGTGTCTACATTTATATATACCAAATGTAGATGTTCAATTAATTTATATTGTAGATAACATAGTGTGTGGTGTCACACATAGAAGATTGTGTTATCGGTTCTTTATAAATTATAAACAGTAGCTCACGACTAAGATGGAAAGGAACAAACCATTAGAATAGTCGTAGTGTAATTAGGTATTAGTTTATCTTGACTGATAAATTACACTAGTACACTCTGAGTG
>JBBMJZ010411554.1:0-12328 GCA_037833815.1 Zingiber zerumbet
GGCAACGGTATACATGATGCAAATTACTATAATCAAGAAAAACATATTGTTAAGACTGAGGATTTAACTTGTGTTTAGAGTAGGTCATAGCCAAAGATAACATGTGCAACTAAAGATATGGAAGAAAGAGTAATCTGGAGGATGATTATAAAGTCTCTCCAAGGGACACTTGTTTTAAAGTAGTAGAGTGGGTAAACAATTAATTGATAAGGTAGATTGTGGTTTAGATAGCATCATCCTAAAATTTATGTGGAACTGAGGCATGATTAAGAAAAGCTATGGCAGTTTCAAACATGATGATGTTTTCTCTCGGTGGATTCATTTTGTTTAGGAGTGTGGAGACAAGAGACTCGATGAAGGATGCCAGAGGAAGTAAGATGATGATAAAGTGCTAGCCTGATACTCTCCACCCTAATCATAATAAAGGGAGAGTATTTTGTTGGTGCAGGGAGTACCAGACGATTGAACATATATATATTTTGATAATGGTAAAGGAGTTCAAAGTTAAGTTGTATTGTTATCTGACAAGTGTGAATGAGTTTGTAGGAAAGTCTTAAGTTGTCTTAGGCAAAAGTCCTAGTGGATTCTAGATAGATGGAAAAGTCCTAGCTGTTGGGGATCGTTGGCCAACTAGAAGGAGGGTTGAATAGCCCTGCACAAAATAAAAGAAATACCCTTTTCGGACTTTAAATAACACTTGCATGAATAATTAAAGAAATGAACTAAAGGACGAGACTCACAGTTTTTACTTGGTTACAACCAGAGAGGTTATTAATCCACAGAAGTTAATGCATTAACGATCTCCTTCAGGTGGAGAAGCCTATTACAACAATGACGTACAGAAAATGAGAAGCTAAACTAACAATAGAAGCACACAAGTGTTGTATATCAAATTGCTTGTTGATGTGAAGCTTTTGGACCAAGGCTGTATTTATAGCCTTGGTCAGGGCGCCTAGAATTGTTCCAGGCGCCTGGAGTGGGATAAAAACTTATCCCCAACGCAACGTTCAAAATCCACGTCAATATGGATAAAAGTGGGTTCTGGGCGCCCAGAATAAGTCCCGGAACCCGAACCCCAAAGTCAACATAGTTGACTTTTTTGGTCCGGGCCCTCTGCTCCAGTTTAGCTCGCCTCAATCCGGGTGTTCCGCTCTGGCTCCGCTCGCTTGGGTGATCTCGACCATCCGGAATAGGGCTCACCCGAACCCAACTTCCGGCCTTCGAGCATTCTTCTGCTCCCGCTTCTTGTTCCTCGGAAACGCCTCGCGTCTCCTTTTCGTCCGCCTGCGTACTCTTCCGCAGCACCCCGTCCCTTGGACGCACCAAGCCCGTCGGCTCTCTCCCATACCGTCCTTCTCGGTAGTTGTATATTTTGCTTGACTTTTTATGCTCCTAAGTTCCTGCACACTTAGACACAGGGTTAAAAACTAACAGACATAACCTAACTTGGTTGATCACATCAAAACTACCTTGGGGTACAACACAAACTCCCAGCATATATTCGAGCGACCCTACGGACAGGACTGTATCTCATGTAGATCTCTAGCATTACCATACATATATATCATATCAGTGCAGAGTGCAGGCCAGTCTTATCAAACTCAAGGCTCCATTATTATTCGCCCGATCAGGTCAACCCCCCGCCAAGATATGCTCAAGGAAAAATATTCTTAGAGAATTCTAACAACTTGTCAAAGAATAACAACCGTTTGTCAAACAATATTCTTCTAAGAAGATGCAGGTTCAGGGAACCTTCCTCGGAGGCGATTATGCTTCCCCTTAGTTGGCACATTATGACAACATATTCATTCAACCGCCTCATTAACGACGTCAGTCACAAAAAGAGTGCGCACGGGTAGCGGAATATTCCTCAGACTAGCTATACGCCTTCCAAGATGCATATACTCAGTTGTTTAACAACTTCTAACATCCGGCATTCTCTATCATCTCATGATTGTAGAGGTTATAGAGGTGATATATAAACAAGAGGTCATCTCCGATAGCGAGGTGCACACACTTAATATATTGTATTGTGTGCATTTTGTTCTTCATTCTTACTATTCTACTTCTCGCCTGAGTAATATATTAACTTAAGCGTCGGAGGACCTTCACTAGGAACCCCTAATTCCTTGGTTTTTGGCCCTAACATTTTATTGGCTCATTTGAGTGTATATAGGGAGCTTAGTGCATCAGTCAAGAATCAGAGTCATTTTTTTCTAATCCAGAGGTCTTCATCTATAACTACCTATCCAGCACACCATCTTCCGATAGGATCAATATAAGTGAGAAATTAAATGATTGCTAACGAATAATTAGCACGAGTAAAGTATGGACATTATTATTATTATTATACAGCTGAAATGTACATATAGCCCTCCATATTTATTGTCTTTATTGTTTATTACTGGAGATTAAACAAAGCTCCTTTATCAACACAATTAAAAAAAACAAAAATAAAATTAACAGTAGGTTTAATGTGCCTTCCTAGCTACGACATCATTTTAAGTGCCTCCCTAGTGTGTCCGATGATGTTGAACACACTCGCTGCGATATGAGAAGGTGTCAATCCGGCCGCTGCTAGCTGATCACTTGGCGATCCATGGTCGATATATCGATCAGGAAGAACCAAAGGCCTCCACTGTTGCAAGAATCAGCATCAATTCAGAAATTTGTTTGTTTGTTTGATTATCATTACTAATTTGTTTCATCAATTACCTTGAGTTTGCCATCGAGCAGACCATCCAGAGCCATGAACTGAGCTACGTGAGAGCTAAAGCCGCCGATTGATCCTTCTTCGACGGTGATGAGTACCTCATGCGACTTAGCCAAGCTTCGAATCAAGCTCCCGTCAAGTGGTTTGCAGAACCTTGCGTCGGCCACCGTGATCTTGAGGCCTTGAAGTTCGACCATGGAAGCCGCGGCCAAGCAACTCTGCACCGCCGTTCCATATCCCAGCAGCGCCACCCTTTCGCCTTCAATTAGAATCCTCCCCTTCCCAATCTGCCGAATAATTGTAATTTATTCAAATCAAACAAACGGCAGCACAAATATTGATCTGGATCCTGAAGAAATAGAGTATTTACTTCTAGAGGAACGCCCTTGTTTCCCGGAGGAAGAGGAACGCCGATGCCATTTCCTCTCGGGTAGCGGAAGCACGACGGCCTATCGTCGATGGCTGCCGCTGTGGCCACCATGTGGAACAGCTCCGCCTCGTCGGACGGCGCCATGACCACCATGTTCGGCAGGCAGGCCATGTAGGCCACGTCGAACGCCCCCGAATGCGTCGGCCCGTCAGCCCCGACGAGGCCGGCGCGATCCAACGCGAATCTCACCGGCAGCTTCTGCAAATCCACGTCGTGTATCACCTGATCATAAGCTCTCTGCAAGAACGAAGAGTAGATGGCGCAGAATGGCTTGAGGCCTTCGCAAGTCAACCCGGCAGCAAATGTCACCGCGTGCTGCTCTGCTATGCCTACGTCGAAGCACCTGTCTGGGAACTTACGAAGGAAGTAGTTGAGCCCCGTTCCACCTCCCATGGCTGCATGGATTGCCACTATGTCCTTGTCCACCTCCGCCTCTGCTACAAGCGCATCGGCGAAGTAGTTCGTGTAAGATTTGGTTTGAGAGCTCGACTTGAATTGTTTACCAGTTGCCGGATCGAATTTGGTGACACCTTCAGATGCCAAATGCAACGACGAGTTAAGAACTCAGAACTCTTCGCTAATCCAGTAATTTTTAAAGCATTAACTATTACTCACCGTGATACTTATCTGCAGCTCTCTCTGCGTAAGGGTACCCTCTACCTTTCTCTGTCACGACGTGTATGAGAACTGGACCTGTTGTCTTTGTGTTCTTGACCTCTTTGAGAATGGCGACGAGGTCATCTATGTTATGCCCATCCACTGGACCGATGTAATAGAGGCCAAGCTCTTCGAACAAAGTCGAGCCGGATCCACTGATCATTCCTCGGGCATATTCATCAACTTTTGCCGCTATCTCATGCATGGATCCACCAATTTGCTTCGTCACCCCCTGCAATTTCAAAAGAACTCTTTTTAAATTCTTACTTGTTGTTCTTTTATTCAGGACAACACGAGTCGGCCAATCAAAATTAGATTCTTGTTTGTTGTTCTTATTTTGATTAATAACATTCTTCCGATCAATGTCAAGAAGTAGGGAAAGATTCTTCGACTCTCTGGAATATAAGCATATGTCTCCCAGTTCTTGTTTTACTCTGGATATTATAAAATTGTGCCGAACAAACTATTTGATTCCTTCAAACAGTCTTGGCTAAGAACAAAAAAGACAATCTAGAAGAAATAGGAATTCGATTGAAGGGAATATCACACATGGATACTAACCTTAGCCACCTCCCTCAGTTCTCTAAGTGGCTTGCTTGACTGCAACCTGCTGAGGGCACTGCTCAAAGCCCCAACAGGTGGCGCAGGGCCATCAAGAGTAGCAGTGGGCAGAGAAACTTGCTTGTTGTCGTTTAGTATCACAATCATATCCGAGTCCAAATACCCTGCATTGTTCATGGCTTCGTACGCTTGGCCTGCAGTCATGGATCCATCACCAATAACTGCTATCACATTGTTCTTCCTTCCCATCAGATCTCTCCCCACAGCCATCCCTGTTCACTTGGAATTATAGCTTCATCAGAGGAACAATTTCAAACAAATCAATATTTTGATCTAAGCTTTTTCTCACCAAGGGCTGCTGATATACTGGTTGAACTATGCCCTGTTCCAAAGGCATCGTAATCGCTCTCCGAACGCTTAGTGAACCCAGATAAACCATTAGTTTGCCTCAAAGTCTGCATCTGGTCTCTCCTCCCAGTTAGTATCTTGTGAGGATAAGACTGCGAGCCACTCCAATATTTTAGAATTAATTCATTTTGTTAGGGGGAAATATATATATGAAGAAATGAGAATAAAGGAGGAAACCTGGTGTCCGACATCCCAAAGCATCCTGTCTTGTGGAGCACTGAAGACATAGTGGAGGGCAACAGTGAGCTCGACGACGCCGAGGCTCGAACCGAGATGGCCTCCGGTATTGGAGACGTTAAAGATGACATCGGAACGGAGCTCCTCGGATAACTGCTTAAGCTCCTGAATCAATTCAAATCACCAAAAATTAAGGAGTTCAGGAACAAACGAAAAGAGCATGCATCTGAAGTGGATACTGCTTTCAGTCTTTGGCATACCCTGAGCGAGAGATTTTTCATGTGAATGGGATAGTTGATGGTGTCCAGAAGTGGAGTTGGAGGCCTCTGTGAATGGTACTCTCCAATCTCTGATAGTGATGCACAAACCCATGAACTTCTTTTCTTAGTCTGCAAGTAGGTAAATTCAAGTAATTAATCAACAAACAAAGTTAGGACATGATCAACGGAAGACCAACCTTGACAGATCGGCTGTGCTCTTGCTGGTAATGGAGTTCAGTGAGAAAAGGGGAAGAGGTGGTGCTCTTCTGGTAATTTGAGGCAGCTGCGCCAAGAAGATGACAGGAGAAGGAGAATGTGGAAAGAGCCATGAGGAAGATCACAAATCACGAAACACAATGAGATTGAGAAGGCCTCTGCAAATTGTTATAGGAGGGGGGAAACTGGAAGAGGAGAGGGACTCTAAGTGGGGTGGGGGGTGATGCTGTTCGATTATGATGGGGAGTGAGGTCAATTGGCCTTCCTTGCTTGTGGCTGGTGTTAACTTATCACCTAATGCATGATCCCTCATCAGAGATACACTGTTCTTACTCTACGCTGCACCTAAACAGATACGATATCTCTTGCATCTTATTGGACCACCTCAATTACGCATCATAACAAAGATGACGCTTCATCATCTTTTAAAAAAAGGAAAAAAAAAAGAGATGCAAATACGAGTCAATGTAGAAAGTGAAAGAACGCGCGGTGGTACAAGAGAATCTAACAAACAGGGTGGAGGAAGGGATCTAAATGGTAATGGTGTTTTTTTTTTTTTTTTCAATATCTCGTTGGAGAAAAAAGAGACATCGCAATTGACGAGACTGAAATACAGGAAAGGCTGTCGTATGGGAAAGATGCATGAATCGTGCAGAGCCACTGAGCGAGGCGAGGCCACGAGGAGCATGGGACGGTGCAGGGAACACTTGGCGTTTCGTCGAGCAGTAGGTGGGCTGAATGGCGGGGTTGACACACAACACGTCACTCCCCCAATAATTAAGGCGTCGTCGTCGTCAGATTGGTGGGGGAGAGTGGAGGGCAGTGGGGGATTGGGAATCGGGGCATCCAAGTGTGATGCAACTTGAGAGATGACTGTGGAGATGAGGTACTGACTAACGCCACGAGGACGACGGGTCCTACCATAATTTAGTACGTGAGTGCGTGGTCCTACTTAGAGTATCCATAACACTAATTTATTATAATATTCATAATCTTATTAAAATATATGGCGTTCACTATCATATACTCTTTATAATAATATATTTCTTTTACTCACATCTCTTTTAACATTAACACGCATTATTTATGGATCACATCATTTACTAATTCATCTCTTTTATTATTTTTTAAATAATATTAAAAATTTTATAATTTAAAAAATAAAAAAATAAGAGAGAGAGTGTTCAAAGATGTTCAAACTTTAAACACTCTCTCCTCTCTCTTATAAGTGAGCATTATAATGACCACTCACAATGGAGGAGAGTGTTAAATAGGTATTATAATGTCCATTTAACACCCCATTGTGGATGCTCTTAGGACATTTCCAATCATTAAAACTTTGAATTAGTTTTTTTTAGACTTTTAACATGTCACCTCAATATTATAAAAGCTTATTCAAATACAGTAATTCTTGTTGGCCAGAATCTGGCCAACCAGAATTTTTTATCCTCCAATTACAATACATACATGTACATACATGTAATTAATATACACATGTGATATTACTAAAATACCCATGTGTATACCTGCATGTAATAATTCTAGCTAGTTAGATTCTGACCATTTAGCATTACCCATTCAAATATTCCTAATGGTTAAAACTCTCTCTAAGCGAGCTTTTTTATAATTCTCTCCAGATGTAGTTGCATGAATCTATACATATTACATCAATCATGCACATTAATTTATTGGCTCCATCTTCAAGAGAAAAAAGTAGGTTTGAGTTTTCAAACCTGCTCTTAAATTTAAAATCACAAATCTCACATATATAATCATAAAAACATTTTTTATTGAAGTTTTCTAATTTTACATACCTTGAACAAAGCTAGTATTGGAGAGGCTCTTTTGGCTACGTTGGATTTACTCTGTGTGTTTTTTTTGGGGGTTAATGTGTTTTTTTTGGGGGTTAATGTGTCGGGTATCTGGATTTAGAACGTAACAGCTGCTCGGTTGTTGGTGATAAACGAAAACTAGGTCCAGTCCTTTAGAACAATATCTAAACGAATTAAATGCTATAGCATCTAGTTGAAGGTTGCGAAGACACGGAGATAACAAGAAACACGAATATGATATTTAGATATATCTTCTATTTATGTAATTATTATGATATATCTTATTTATTGTATATATTATGTTTTCTTAATTTCCGTATAATTCTTTATTAGGTTAATATTTTGTATATAAACTTAACTTATATTTATTTTTAAAATATATGAGAATATGATGTAGTACATTTCGTAAATATACATCGTCAAGTAATAAAATATTGATCCCACAAGAATTTTTCACTTGGTGAATTATCTAGATAATAAAAAGTTGACTCACAAATGCTTAAAAGAGAAAGAGAAGAGGAGAGAGAGTATAGAGAGGAAATGAGCGTAGGGGAGTGAAGGATGATAGATTCTAGAATTTCAATTTTATTATAATGCTAGTTAATGTTCTTATACATTGTTCATTTATCTAAGTTCATGCTTACACACATATAAGAATTCTAACTAAGTTTTGACACAACCCCCGCAGGTCACATTAGAGAGAGTTTACCTGAGTCCTAACGATATTAAGTAAAGGAGCAACTTTAAAAAATCCGGTTAAAGATTACCCTAGGGCTTCTTGGTCATAAAATCTTTAGAGTTAACCAATTTACTTCATAACGGTAGATTAATACAATTAAGTAGAAAAAGTAACCTAAAAAGTCCGATCAAATGGTTACCTTCTGTCACAGGGCCCTCCGGTCATACAATCGCTGGATTACATAGATCACTTTCTAACATTAATTTAGGAAAAATATTCTAAACTCTATTTAAATATTTTTTTTATAGTAAAACGGTCTCCTTACAAGAGGATTGTCCTAAAAAGTTCATTTAAAAAATTACCCCTTATCACATGACTCTACGGTCATATAATCTAATACTTCACCTTTATAAAATGATAATTCCACCATGTGGCAAAAGGCGATTCGCTCGTCCTCAGCGCCCCCGCCAACCTGTCCCTAGGCCAACACGGAAAAGGTAAATCACGGGTGACTACTAGCCATTAGTGCAAATGGCCAAGATATGGAGGAGGTTATACTCGGTCATGCTGAGTTTCGACCCAAGACCTTATGTGGAATGATAATTCCACCATAATCCATGTACATATAGCTCACACACAATTTATTACATGAGTGCGTGAGTGATCTCGCTTGTGACTCGTTCATCACGTTGGATTTGTTTTTTTTTTAATTTATTTAATATGTCCGGTATCTGGATTTTAGAACGTAACAGCTGCTCGGTCGTTGGTGATCAGCAACGAAAACTAGGTCCAGCCCTATAGAACACTATCTCAACGAATTAAATGCTATAGCATGTAGGTGAAGGTTGCAAAGACACGGAGATAACAAGAAACACGAATATGATATTGGGATATATCCTCAATTTATGAGGTATTTATTATGATATATCCTATTTATTGTATATGTTATGTTATCTATATTTTATATAATTCTTTATTAGGTTTATATTTTATATATAACTTAACTTATATTTATTTTTGAAATATATGAGAGTATGATGTAATTAATACATTCCGCAAGTCCACGGATATCGTCAAGTAATAAAATATTAATCCTATAAAAACTGTTGATTAAGTACTAATTAACTTCACACGATAAATTATCTACATAATAAAAATTTGGCTCACAAATGCTTAATAGATAAAGAAAAAGAGAAGAGAAGAGAAGAGAAGAGAAGAGAGAGGAGGGAGAGAGAGAGTATAGAGGGAATGAGCGTAGATAAGTGAACGATAATAGATTCTAGGATTTTAGTTTTATTATGATGCTAATTAGTGTTTCTATGCATTGTTCATCTACCTAACTTCATGCTTACACTCGTGTAAGAATTCTAACTAAGGTTCGACACAACCCCGCGCAGGTTGCACTCGAGAGTTACTGAATCCTAACGCTATTAAGTAAATGAGCAACTCTAGAAAGTTCGGTTAAATGATTACACAAAAGCTCCCCGGTTATACAATCTTTAGAGTTAACCAATTTACTTCCTAACGGTAGACTAATGCAATTAAGTAGAAAATGTAACCTAAAAAGTCCGGTTAAAGAATTACCCTCTGTCATAGGGCCCCTTGGTCATACAATCGCTAGATACTTCTTTGTAGTGAAATGATCTCCTTGCAAAAGGACTGTCATAGAAAGTTCGCTTAAAATGTCACCCTTTGTCACAGAGCTCCATGGTCATACAATCTAGTACTTCTATATAAAGTGACAATTCCACCACAATCCACATGCATATACTTCACACACATTTCGTCAAACACATACAAGACACAAAACATATAGAACATGGTATAAGCATACCATAGCATAAGAAAATGCCCCAAAACAAAATTCATACATCCACAACACATCATAACTACTTCATATTGGTGTAATTTGCACTAACAGTCTAATTCAAGTTTTGATGAATAACAACTTAGTTAAGTTAGATGTTAGTGTTATCTAATGCATTTATTGAGTGTGCAGGTATTGACGAATCCAAAGAACCTAACACCAGGATAAAACCCTGTTGGGACCTTAACACCGCTAGAGGGGATGAATAGCTCGTCACCCAAATCCTCACTTCTTACGATTGTTAGTGCACAGCTGAAATACAAAACAAATCAAATAAATAGAAAGCTAAACCTAGAGACAATAACCAAGATAATCAAACCTCTAACATGTTTGTTTAATGTAGTTCAGAGATCAATTACTCCTATGCCACAGCTGTCTGTAAGGTGGGCGGTCCCAATCCGTCGGTGAATGATTCCCCGGAGAACTTTCGGCTAGCTCGCGTAACTCCTTGTAGGTGGAGAAACCTCACCACAGCTCGCACAAGGACATACTAAATCACTTAAGCACTCAGAGACTCTAATTAGGGTTAACCACTACTAATTTCGTCACCTTCCTCAAGCATCCTGAGCTCCATTAAAGAGAGCTCAGATGGAAACATCCAAACAATGTTTTCGCCACCAGTCTAATACCATACTTACCAGTTGACTAGCTTTCATGGATTTCAACCGTTATAGGCTAACAACTCGATACCAGTCAACTGATAAAAACACTAGTTGATTGCTACAGTAAGCTACAGTAATGCTATAGTACCTTAGAATTTTACCCTAGTACAGTCTCTCATGCACTCGTCCTTGCTCGCACAACCTAGACTTAGCCTTATAGCCTCCTCCATCAGTCTCGCATTCCTCGAATGTCTCCCCATCCTTCATGCCTTGTCTTTTGGAGCTTCCATCGACCTTGTCATTATTGTTGGGTCTTCCTTTGCCAAGAGATCGCGCCTCCGAGACCTCATCCATTGCCAAGTCACACTTGGACTTACGTTGCAAAGACTACATGTTTGGATTTACACCTCCTTGTTATACATGTATCATGCACACTCACAATGGATATCAAATACAACAATAAATCTAATTTAAATATTTGTCCAAATATCAAAACCTAGTGTACTCAGATTTCTCTAACAATCTCCCCCTTTTTAATGATTGGCAACCTGTTTAAGTTAGGAAAACATATAATGTCATAACAATGCAATAAACATGTAATGTACACATGCATAAGTCATGAAAACTAATCTTGTGCACTCTCTTCAACTAAACTTCCCCTTGAGCTAGGATTTCCCGTAAAGTTAAACTTCTTCTCCTTTGCCAACAAGTGAACAATTGCTCCCCCTTCACCTAAGCTCCCTCTTGAGCTAGAATTTTTTGCAAAGGTGTGTAGGTTTCCCACTTAAACCCAACACTTCTCTCCCATTACCATACATCAAAAAGAGATCCAACCATATCCAAATTATTTAACTCTTTAACCTCTAATGACCATAAACATCATGTATTAATCCCCCATAAGATTACATACATGTTCACTATCCTTTTGGTCATTTCCTATTGCTAAAACATATTTTCAGACTGTTTCAGTCGACTGCCATTAACCCCAATCAACTGACTGCTTCAAAATGAGCTTACAGAGACATTCTATGCTCGTGAAAATGTTACCAGTCGACTGGTACACTATTTTAGTGAAAATTAGTATTTCTGACACAATTTCAAAAATGCACCAGAAATTCCACAAACATCTAAAAGTAGCCAAATTTTATGGAGAAGTTTGTTTTACCAATGTCTACTTGAGAAAAATATAATCAAAAATATAATGATCATGGATCCTAAGATTGACATAAAATCTAAAACTATTTAAATGACTCAATTGAACATTGACCTAAAGTCCTAGTTTTAGATTCCTCTTGATAAATCTGCCCATACTAAACCACAATGTATCCCTTGCATTAGTTTATATGACATATATATATATATATATAAATTTTCATTCAATATGAATTAAATTTCATATTTTCTTGCATAAAACTCAACTCAATTGTGTCAATTCCCTAGATTTGAGACTCAAGTTCATCTTCAAACCACTTTGACACATTTAATGACCCATCTTGAGTCCCAAGAATAGATTCATTTACTGTTGGGATCGGTAGGCCGGCTATAAGGTGGGTTGAATAGCCTGCACAAATAAAAACAAAACTACCATTCTCGAACTTTCAAAATAACACTTGTATAAAATGAAGAAAGTGTTAGAGTGTATACTAAAAGCCATGAACATATATTTAATATTTATTTTTTTAATTTATCAATGAGTGAGATTTAGTTCGATAAATCAATAAGCCCGATAAGTTGGGAAATTGTATTACTTATAGTGTGTGTTGTTGATTATATAAGGAAATCGTATCCTAGTGATCTAGGTTGATAATGTCTCCAAGAGGAGCTCATAAGGATTGTCATGTAAACCCTACAGGTGGACTTAGTCTGACATGACGATAAGGTTGAGTGGTACTACTCTTGGAGCTAGATATTAATTAAGTGAGTTGT
>JBBMJZ010411580.1:0-47910 GCA_037833815.1 Zingiber zerumbet
CCTATTTTGGCATTCCTTGGGTGGCCGAAACTTGTAGGCAAAGAAGAAGGTTCGGGTGGATTTCATCTTGGTAGATCGTCGCTCACACGACGTCCAAGAGGAGGAGAGGAATACAACAGAAGATCAAGAGGTCTTTAAACTACAAAGAAAAGAAAGGTATAACTAAACTAATTTAAAGAGATCTTTAAATTGGTAGAGTTAGATATTGACTTATCTAACCTCATTCCAAATTTTAGGCCTAGTACAACCTTGGGATGAGCTATGCTCAGATTACTTTGCTAGGTCATCTCAGTCAATCAAAACAAAATTTCAAACAAAAGAACACTTAAATGAAAAAAAGAAATTAAATGTTTTAAAATGTTTTAAGAGTATGTTAGTAGTATTAGTATGTTTGTTTGTTAAACTAATTTAGATGTAGTAGAACTTAGCTCGGAGGTTGAGCACGACCGGATCCATGCTTGGCCTGTGTTTTGGCAGCCAGCACGGCCGGAGACTCGGGGCTTAGCTCTTTCAGCATCTCCATTTGAAACCTTATAATCAGTGTGTTCTCATTGTCGCTGCGCCTTAAATCTTTTGATACAATCTCTTTATCGTTAAATTTCGATAACCACTTCATTCTTTTTGGCTTTCTGCTTGGTGCAGGCAATTTGGTGCCGATAGGAAAGAGCTAAAAGTTGTTCTTCAATGAAGAAAGCAAACCCTGAAGTGAATCGATATTCTAAACTTCTTTCTTTTTTTGGCGCTTTATGCAGCATTTTGCACGCATATATTAGCTTCTGATTAAATCAAATCCAGAAGTCAATACCTTTATTTATTTATTTTTGAGTGAAAAATTATTTGTCTTAGAAGTCAATATTTTCTATTTATCATTTGAATATTTTTTCAGTCAATCACTCTAATACTGAAGGTTTTATTATGTACAAAATTAATTATTCAAGGTGAGATTTTAAGCTTTCTTATAAAAAAATTTTACACTTGCGCTCAATTCTAAAGAAAGCCTTTACATCTCAAAAATTAGGGTTGTAAACCCGCTGGGCTAAATGTTAGGATGATTAAGTTTGTTTGATAAATAATTGAATTAAATCGGAGCTTAAAATATATCAAACTTTTAAAATAATTATTAAAGTTTCGTTTAGTTTATTTTTTTATCAGCTTGAGTTTGGTTTAAATTTGACTTGAGATTGATTGATTTAAATATTATTGAGCTTTTAACTCAAGCTTAACTTGAGCTTGATTCATTTTAAATGATTATTAATTTGATAATTTGATAAACTTTAAATGATTATTAAATTTGATAATTTAATTTATTTCTTCGTTTTAAATGTGTTTTTTCATTTATTTAGCATATTAAGAAGAGTTTTATTAATAAATATGATTCATAAATATTGTTCACAAATATATTTATAAATATTAATGAGCTGAGCATATATATACATTCACATTTATTTATTTAATTTAATAATTATTTAAATTTATTTATTTAATTGATCTGGTGCATATTAAACTAACATAAATAAAATATTATTGAGTTGAAAATCAAATTTATTTATGAATATTTAGTTAATTTATAACCCTATAAAAAATATGGAATAATTTAAGATAAAAATGATAAAATTAAATCTTTTTAAATAATTAAATGTAGCCATCGAAGAAATTCAAAATTACTAATAGTGGAATAAAATAAAATAAAATCACCACAATTAATTAAATAAAAGAAAATTTTCTGGCCTCCGATGGTGTACGTGGCGACACGAATTCTTTTCCTTAAAAAAAAAATCTTTTATTTCCTCCAGAACCTTCTCCGCCCGAGCGACGAATCGCCATGGCTTCTCGTGCCGCGCTGGCTCGCTCTGCTTTCCTGGCTCCGATTTCTTCATCTCCTTCCGTCTCCTTCTCCCCCTTGCGAAGAACCACGATCTCTCCTTTCCCTTCGAGTCGAGGTAACATTTTCTTTTCTCTCTCCCGATGCCTTCTTTCCGATGATATTAACTCGATAAATACACTAATCGAGATGTTACTTTACTTTGTCTTGTCGTACGCTGTAAATTATTCATCATCGGAGCTTGTATTCGTTGAGCTTCTTGTTGTACACGATGAGAATATTCAGTTTTAATTCATTCTGAACCTCAGAAATCAAATCTGGAGATTTTCGGCCCCTATTTACCGAAGAATGATGAATACATTTACAGAACTTGGTTGTTCCATTTAGTTTTCAGATTTCGGGTTCATTCCGAGGCCAAGTTGGAATCCACTACTCAAGTAAAGGAGGATCAGAGTGCTGGAACATCAAACGCATGGAAGATCAAAATGCTTTATGATGGAGATTGTCCTCTTTGTATGCGCGAGGTCAATTTTTTTTGGTGACAAATACTATGGTGACCTTTTGTTCGTAGTGAATTATAACTTGATTGGAGCTGTTAAACTACTATTTCACAGAAACTTTCTTTTGTTTTTTGAGGAGAAAAGCTATCTTTGGTTAAATGTGGTGAATTGAAAAAAAAGAAAAGATAACAGCATTGCATCATATCATGATATCAAGCAACGAGTGTATTAGTTGTGTTGGTGGTCAACTGACCCATATACTGAGGCATTTTCACTTCTCCTTCTCTCGTATATATTGTGCATGATCTACTTGACTAGTTTTGTCTATATAAGAAAATAGAATGTTCAATGCTATCGTCATATATGATGATCTTTTTAATTAGTAATTTAGTACGGGGCCTAAGGACATAGATTCATTTTCCTTTAAAATGGTATGAAGACCAACTTCATAGATGCAATTATGCGGGAATGATCTAGAATTAGATGAAATCTTAACCAGTAGTAGTTAAGCTGTAAGTGCACCGTAAGTACATTGTTCAAGTGAGGTTGAGTAGTCCTGACATATATATTCTCCACTTACTTTGCTGTCCAGGTAAACTTTCTAAGAGAAAGGAACAAGTCATATGGCGCTATCAAATTTGTTGACATAAGCTCCAAAGATTACTCCCCTCAGGAGAACCAGGGTCTCGATTACAAAACTGTATGTGGTAATTATCATGTTCATGATAAACTGTATGCACTGATCAAAGCTATATCATTTGAGAAAGAAAGCAATTAAATATAAGAAATGGGATCACTTAGAGAATCTTTCTTATCTATTTAGTAATCTTAGAATTCTGGCAGTTGGCTTGGATATCACTTTTCTTCTTATTTTCTTACATAATCTAAAGTCTAACCAAATTGCATGATTTGAGTATTTGTAACTTATTTCAATTCATGGTTGCCAAGATAATAATGTTCTTCTATAGTCAGTAAACCAATGGTAAATAAGACGGATTCTATTTTACTTTTATTTTAGTTTGTTGCTTTTTTCTCCATGGTTGTCAAACATCTAACTCTAATATACATGAGATGAGTCAATGTCATTTATCCTTCCTAGCTGCAAAGGTAACACTGTAGCACTGATGACTAATCATCTGAAAATATGGGAATTTCTTTACACAACAAATTTTCCCACTAGGCTAAATCGGTGAAATTATACATCTATATATATTTGTTCTAATTCACATTCCTGAAAAATGGATTAAAAGTAGTTGTAAAATTTTAAAAAAACTGTGATCACACAATTCATTGTAGAGGGATTTGGATGCCCTAATTCATGATTATGATTAGTCTATACTAAGTCTACTGAAGACTCTAAATATGTTCTGTTTTTTTTTTTTCTTTTTTGTGAAGCTGATGGGAAGAATCCATGCGATTCAATCTGATGGCACGGTGGTTACAGATGTTGAAGTATGTTATACTCACCTTACTTGAAAATTATACATTAACTCAATTGGTATTCATTTGTAGGTTCTGGTGAAAAGTATTTGTAATTTACAGCTTCTGAAATTTCAGATTAGCACTAGCATCCAATACTAAATCATAATGACTTTTGAACTTCCTTTTAACTGTCTGAGATAAGTGGCCTTTTCAGTATAATACATGATATTTGAATTATCAGATTAGGATTTCCCATTATTCTAATATTATAATCAATTTGGATAATCATAATGAATCCTAGAAACTCTTGTAGTAAAGTGGGTGTGGATCAATTGGTTTCGTAGATGCTGACCTAATATGTGGAAAAATTAAGATAGATTGAGCTTTTACCTGTTTTCAAAACTAATTATGTTATTCTTATGAAGCATGAGAATCATAGTTGGGGTGCCTAAATCACCTAGCGAGTTTGGTTATGTTGATTAGCCATTCCAACTTTGTCAGAACTTCATGGGAAGTGCATAGAGAAAAATAGTTCCAATAAAATGTCTGTCAGTTTCTTTCATTTACATTTTATTCTTTAAATATAAACGACTGTGCTACTTCATTAAACTAAGCTGAGATTTCATGATAAATCCTAATGGTATTAGGGAAAGCATAATGCATAAAAAAACTAATATCCTGTTTAAATTGAAAATTTTCTATTTTCAATTTGTTGTTTTCATAAAATAAAATATAATTATAGAAAATAAAAAATAAATATTTATCACATCATTTACTTCTAATAAATTTATGTGTCAAAAAAGTCAATTTTAAATATTTATTTTATTAATCCTTTTCAGCTTTTAAATTCTATTTCCTAAGAAACAAAAAGAAATTAGTAAATTTGCTCAGCCAAACAAGGCCTTATTATCTTTGATACTAGCAATTTTGGTTAAGCTAATTTGCCATTCCAACTTTTTTAGAACTTAATGGGAAATGAGAGAAAAATGGTTCCAATGCAAAATCGAATAGTGTCTAATTCCTGCTTGATTCTTTAAATATGATTGTGATGTTTCAATTAACTTAGTTAAGAGTTCTTGATAAATGCTAATGATATTAGAGAAGACCTACTATGTGGAAAAATTAAGTTTTCTTCATCTGTGCTAGTTGGTATCATATTCAGTTCATTAATAGTTTATATAGATGCAACTGAAACCAGTGAATACATTAATATCTTATAATTTTGAAGAACACTTCTCATTGGTCTTGTTTTCTACTTTCTAGCAATAGATCCAGAAATTTGATATAGGGATATGAACGAAGCTCCTTGATAACAAACATACAAGCATTCACTTTGGATTACATTGAACTCATTGCTCAACCTTGAATGTTTTGGCACATTGTCGTAGAATAAATATTCTGGACAGATTAGAAGAACATTTTCTGCCAAAGAAGTGGAAAATAGAGATGAACAATGGAAATGGAAAGAAAATTAGTTGCCTTTTTTAGTTATCTGGTCATCTGCTGCTTAAACTTGGCATCTAACGTCCATTGTAATAGGTTATTTTCTAAATCAAAGTTCTTTCACAGGCATTTCGAAGATTGTATGAGGAGGTTGGCTTAGGATGGGTTTATGCCATTACAAAATATAAGCCAGTAAGTTATACTGAAATTCAAAGTCAACCTTACTTGAAAGTTCATAAGATAGTGATGCTTCATAGTGACTTTTATTATGGATTTTTTTTTCATAAAACTAATTTCCTACCCAAAAATGATTTATATTTTCATGGTTTAAAATACCAATAGATGCCGAATAACTGTGGCCTGAAGGGTACAGTTTTAGTATTGCATCATGCCAACACTTGGCTTACTTTAGTATGCTTCAGAGTCTTCTGAGATCAACTCAAATGTTTTTATATTATAATCTCATTTCACTTTGCTTAATTACCTCCAAATATAAACCTATAAAACTTATGATCAATTGAATTAAAATTTAAAAGAAATAAGTTACTGAGTTACATAAATATTACAAGTGATTATACCTTCTTGATACTAAATGAATATAATTTGAGCATTGCTTCTTGTAGCACAATGGTGAGATTAATTTAATAATTTTCTAAAATTTAAATTAAATAATGCTCCTAGATATTAAGCATTGGAATTGATTTCTTCACATCTACAAATATATCTATAGTAGTTTACCAATGGAGTTGGATTTGAATTGACACAATTGAAACTGAGACAAAATATAGATGTATCTGGGTTTCTTCTACTCCAGCATCACTCCTCTTTGACCTCTTTGATATTGCTTGTGCTTCAGTTGGTGCATCTTCTCTTCTCTTCTCCCCTTTCCTTTTCCTCCCCTCTTTTTAGTATTTTA
This sequence comes from Zingiber zerumbet, assembly GCA_037833815.1. Lineage (NCBI taxonomy): Eukaryota > Viridiplantae > Streptophyta > Magnoliopsida > Zingiberales > Zingiberaceae > Zingiber > Zingiber zerumbet. The sequence goes on from JBBMJZ010411580.1 coordinate 6,104, forward strand.
TCTACTCTTCATGATCAACAAACGGAATTGAAGGGTAACTCATGAGAAGAAAATCTTATATTCATAAAGTAACAAGTGTTGGTACTCTCTTCACCTTTGCTCTCCTTTTACTTTTGGAGATGGACTTGAAGGATGAGATATGGGAAGATAATTTTCATATCTAGGACAGTTTTATTTGCTATACTATTGATATTATCCATGTTAATTCTTTAGTTAATTATTAGTTGTATATGTTTTCAGTCTTGACTCGAGTACCTCATGTTGCAGTCTCCATTATTCAGAAATCTTTGATAAAATAGATTAAGTTACCGCTGCACTTGAGCCTCTATCTACTGAAAAGTCATTAAACTATAAGAACTAGAAGGATGATGCTAGATTCAGACAATCTATTTTATAGGTTTCTGAGCATAAACAAGGCGAGCTTTTCTGATATGACAGTAAATGATACAGATGGCTACTATAGCAAATGCAATCTACAGTGTTTGGGCAAAGTACCGTCTGGAAATTACAGGTACTTATTGACTTAAACATGCCATTTCCTTCCCATCAGTGTGTATCTTCTTATTCTTACTACTACAAACCAGGCCTTCACCTCTAACTATTTTTGATAGGTTCTCAAAATAAGGTTCTCAGAAATATACTTAAATGCCAAGAGGTTGCTCGGCTAAATGCCTTGGCATTTTGAATTGTATTGGGTTCCCTCTTAGGCTTTAACAATTCGCTTAATCAATGTTAAAGTAAAATTCCACACTGCTTCAATTGTATCTGAAACAATAAAACAATGACAAATCTGATAAAATTGAATTCATGGTGTAAGCTACATTTTTTTTTATACTCATATAGTGAAATAGCTCGACAGGTGTTGAAGTTTCATTTATTTGAAATGCTAATTTTGATAATTATTATCCCTGATTGTGTTGTCCACGTTATGCTAATTTTTATACTCATATAGACCCCTCAGGACGGTCTAGTGGATAGCGCATGAGGTGTTGCCACCATGAGGTCTGGGTTTCAAATCTCGGAAAAGCCGAGATAAAAATGCCTCCCTTATGTGCTAGTCACTATTCCAAAGGCTAGTAGCCGCCCGTGATTTACCTCCTTCGTGTTGGCCCTGGGACGGGTTGGCGAGGGCGCTAGGGGCGAGCGTATTCGCCTTTTGCCACCATGGTTTCTTAAAACATGCTTTGTTTTTCTGGTGACTCGAGCATTCAATTTTAATACCAACATAAGGAAAAGATATGGGTAGAATAGAACATGTATGCTACTTGAATATATGAAATATAATTCCAACAATAAGAAAAGAACTAAGAAAGAAAATAAGATTGATAAAAATAAATTTGTAGCAGGAGTTTTAAGATATCTTGAATATATTATTCTACAATGAGATATTGATCAAGATATTATTAATGGAATAAATAGTGGGTAGTTGAAAGGGAGATGTGCTTGTAGATTCTTCAGTGACCTTTGGATGCTCTTTAGTCTAAATAAAATGTCTTACAAAATTTTGGTATGAACTGCCCTACTTTAGGATCACCATGTTTTGTTAAGAAATAAAATTGTAAAAAAAAATAATTTAGTAGAGATGAGGATTGTGAGATAAATGTGTGCGGGTTGTCAGTATAAAAAGAATGAAAAGAACATTTGTAAGTGTATTTCCAATAGATGATAAAAGAAGGAAAATAGATTGAGATAGTATGGTCTTGTTCACTGGTAACTAATTAGATGAGTTGAATTGAGCAGAAGGGAAAGTGTAATGATAGAGCAAGACCAAAAGGATTCTAGTTAATTTATTGAAAAGCGATTTAATTGATCTGAATATTACAAGTGATATAGGTTGGTTTAGAACTCAATGCAGGGATAAAATCCATAAAGCCGACCCTAAGTAGTTGGAATTAACAACTTGATGATGAACATGAATTCTATAAGATTAGTCTGAGAAAAACAATTTTGTTTGATTAAACTTCCCTGCTCGATTCCTGATTATTTATTTGTACTTTGAAGTTTGCGGATCTTCTTTCGGTTGACAGCTTATAATGTTTTCCCTTTTCATAGGGCGTCCTCCATTGGAAGACATTATTGAATTGAGGAGGAAAAATGCAGTAAGTACAATTGGCGCATAATTTAGAAATCTGAACATCTAAATAGATGCCTTTGTTCATTAATCAATCACTGTCATCATTCTTAAGAACTTATTAATTCCATCATTAACTATGAGGCAAAATTTGGGTCAAGAGTCATTAATTTGATAGTCTCCTAAATGCCAGTACCTGCCCGTCTTGCCCTTCATTCCAAATGCAATCCAAACTCCATAGATGATCTCAAGTGTTTGGATTTGTTTACAACTGTTTTTTATATTATTTATTTAGATGTACAAATTATCCCTATCACCCCAAAATCAAGCTAAGGAAGAACAGAATCTAGGAATTAACTTAATAATTGCTTAAGATCTTCTCTGGGGCTTTAGGTGTTTGTGGAAACATATTGCCACTCTGCTGAAGGATTTGGAAAAATCCTACTCTTCTAGATTTCTTGTGCACACTTTGTGAATGCTCCTTCACCATTTTGATATCACTAACAATTTCTTCAAAGCCAGACATCAAACTTCGTATATTTGTACCAATGTATAGAACTTAAGAGCATGACGAGAGAGAAGAAAGCGGAATAATTTATTTTGAGTAAAAAGGAGAGAGGAAATGAATTCTTTCTTAGTTTTACCCGATTTCATTTGTCTTGTTTACTTAGATGGAATAGAAGGGAGAGAATTGTGTGTTATGATATGTGTAAATTTTATTAGCATCTATTTCCACTTGATTAGTGCCGAACCAAAATAAAAGGAAATAAACAAAATTAGAAATTCCCCTAATCAATCATTTTGTTCCTAAATAAAACATTAATCTTCGAGAACCATCAACTATTTCCCTCTTCATCTTGATCTACTAGATGTTACTTCTAAAACTCTGTTATTTACTAGATGTAAATTGTTTTATTAAAATATGCACTTTCGTTGGTGTGCTATTTTCAAATGAAATTTATACTTGTTCTTGCTCAATTTAACTTTTATTATTCTTTTATTAAGTATAGAGTTACATAAGAAACTAAAATGATTTTTTTAATGAATGGAGATAGCCAGTTTCAAGGAAATCATTTATTTATAATAAATTTAGATGATAAATAGTTTATAATGAATATATTAGAAATGCTGATTTTATCTTCTCTTTATTTAAATATTTACTAGTTCATTCACTAATGATTAATTCTGATTTTGATGAATCTAAATTTTGTTTGGATCAAGGGCGAAATATGCAGTGATGATAAAGTATGCAAGATGTAGCCACCCTCAAATGGTGAATCCTCATCCAGTTCAATTGGAGGGTTAGTGGCAAAAGGTGATAATGCTCCTCCCGTATCACTGGCTCTAGTTCAATTGGAGTAGTATGAACATAGTAAACGAATATCACAATTTAATTATAAATATTGTAATAAATATTTTATTACAATTGAATTTATTCACTTCACATAAGTAAATAAGTTAATAGTTCAAATTTGCAATGTTGTTAATATTTTTTTATATTAAGATAGATATTGATACACACAAAACTTTTTATATAAGTTATCTTATCTATATCCTTTTTAGGTTTTATAGGATTCTTAGTCATCTAAAATTTTCAACTATCTCGGTATCTCAGCAATTTTGTATTCAAAAGCTTATAGTTGTCCCCGGGTGTTGGGGCTAATAATGTAGTGGTTAGTCCTTCAAGTATAGATCTCAAAAATTTCAAGGTCGAGATTTCAGTTAGGACCAATTATAGATTATTTTTTTTTTAATGGGTAGCGGATCAATTGGATAGACAATCACCATTAGTTGGTGAAGAATTTTTATTAAGTATTTAAACATAGTGAGGTGAGATTAATTATTATTACTATCTATTTATATTTTTTAAGTAGATCATTGGCTTAATTTTCCTTAAGCCTAGTCACTTGGGCCGGTCCAGGGCTAGGCCCGGAATCGGCCCGATTTGATTTCTAGAATGATCCACCCTCTTCCCGGCTTCATTATCTCCGTCTCCATCTCCTCGATCACCTTTGGACTTCCAGTGATAGGGTTTCTGCTGCTATAAATACGCACCCAGAAGACAACGTGAAAAAGGTCCCCCCTCTTCTGCTTCATCGTCGTCCCCAAATTCCAACTGCTGTCTCATCCGCCTCGAAAACCTAGCTCCTCAATCGTCGGGATGGGGAAGTCCGGCCGCCGGAAGAAGAATAATGCATCCCAGGCTCCTTCTGCGCCCGCGCCTGCCTCTACCGCCGCTGCAACGCCGCTGTCTAAACCCCCGCAGGCGACGCCGAGTAATGGTGTTGTGGAAGTGGACGTGTCCCTCCTCTTGAAGCGTGCCCACGAGCTCAAGGAAGAGGGCAACCGGCTCTTCCAGGAGAAGGACTATGGAGGCGCGCTGGGGCAGTACGAGATGGCGCTCAAGCTCACCCCCCGCGGCCACCCGGACCGCGCCGTCTTCCACAGCAACCGTGCCGCCTGCCTTATGCAGATGCGGCCCGTCGACCACGAGGCCGTCGCGGCGGAGTGCTCGCTGGCTCTTCAGGCTCAGCCGGGATTCCAGCGCGCGCTCCTCCGCCGCGCCAGAGCCCTCGAGGCCCTCCGCAGGTACGACCTCGCCCTCCAGGATGTCCACGCGCTGCTCGCGCAGGATTCCTCCCACCCCGACGCCCTCGATCTCGCTCGCCGCCTCCGCGCTGCTGCTCCGACTTCCCCTTCCGCCGTCGATCCCGGAAGCCGACCCTCTCCCGCAGCCCTAGGCGCTTCCGTTGTTCAGGTTGGTATTCCCGTTTCTGGTCTCGGCCCTTGCCTTCCTGCCCGCCCCAAAAAGGCATCCACGCCCCCGCAGCCTTCACCCACTGCCAGTAAGCCAGCAGTTCCTTCTCAAAACCATCATCTCCCGAGCTCACCATCTCTTCCTAACGGCCCCCAGACGAAATCCCAGCCCCTTCGGCTGGTTCCCTCTACGCTTTCTAATGGTGCGACCCCTTCCCAATCATCGCAAACTGTGTCACCTAGAGGCAGTTCACGGCATAGTGTCAAAAAGAAGACTTTAAAAGCAGAGGCCATCCGTTGGAGGCCATTGAAGCTCGTGTATGACCATGATATCAGGCTTGCCCAAATGCCGGCAACTTGCACCTTCAAGGCTCTAAGGGATATCGTGACTAACAGATTTCCTTCATCCAAATCTGTGCTGATAAAGTACAAGGATGCTGATGGAGATCTTATAACTGTGACCAGCACTGCAGAGTTAAGATTGGCAGAGTCCTTTGTTGATGAGATCAATAAGAATGAAGTAAAGGAAGGTTCTGGAGTTGATAAGGATGATAAACTACAATTTTTGCGGTTGCACATTGTGGAGGTGAACCCTGAGCAAGAGCCTCGGGTTCCTGAAGATGAGGAGAAGCTTCTGGAGGAGGAAGGAATGAACATTGACCAGAGTGTTTCAGATTCTATGAATGGGGATTCCATTGAAGAAGCAATGAACAATGAGGTCATAAAGACAGGTCTGGAGGCAAAAGAAGTTGCAAAAGATAAGGGTGGAGTGCTACACAAGGGATGTGATCATCCTGAGTGTAAGGAAGTCGATATCGATGATTGGTTGTTTGAATTTGCTCAACTGTTTAGGAATCAAATTGGGATTGATGCTGAAGCACATTTAGACTTGCATGAGCTTGGAATGGAGTTGTGCTCTGAGGCACTTGAGGAGACAGTGACAGGAGAGGAAGCTCAATGCCTGTTTGACTTAGCTGCAGCTAAGTTTCAGGAAGTGGCAGCCCTAGCCTTCTTCAACTGGGGGAATGTGCACATGTGTGCTGCAAGGAAACGCATCCCTTTGGATGAGTCTGCACCCGAAGATGTTTTGGCTGCACAGCTTCAAACTGCTTATGACTGGGTCAGTGAGCGATATGCTCTTGCTGGTAAGAAGTATGAAGAAGCTCTTAAAATCAAGCCTGACTTTTTTGAAGGTTTGCTTGCTTTGGGGCAGCAAGAGTTTGAAACAGCAAAGCTCCATTGGTCTTTTGCATTGGCTAAGAAGCTTGATCTATCAACTTGGGATTCTTCAGAAACAATCAGACTATTTGATGGTGCAGAGGAAAAGATGAATGCTGCTACTAATATGTGGGAGAAGGTGGAACAGCAGAGAATAAATGAGCTTAAAGACCTTGGAAAAAGCAAGGAGGAGTTGTTGTTGAAGAAGAGAAAAAAACAAAGAGCTGCAGATGGTCACGGGGAGTTGTCAGCTGAGGAGACTGCAGAGCAGGCAGCGGCAATGAGATCTCAAATACACCTGTTTTGGGGCAACATGCTCTTTGAGCGTTCCCAAGTTGAGTTTAAGCTTGGTTTTGGCAACTGGAAAAAGAATCTTGATGCTGCTACCGAAAGATTCAAGCTAGCAGGGGCTTCTGAAGGGGACATATCCACAGTTCTTAAGAAACATGCATCCAATGAAACTGAAGCACAGTGCGATGAGAAGAAAATTACAATTTCAAACAGTGAAGCATCTGAATCAAATTCAAAGGATGAGGATAAACATATGCTGGAAAATTAACATTTGTAGGACTTGGTTATCGATCAGTGAAATGGAATTTCATATAAATGTTTATCTTGCGCAGAGGTCTAACTTAGCATTCTTGGAAATTGGAATCATCTTAGTGGCAGCTGTGGTATTTTTGATTTTTTGATGGAACAAGTTTCTGCTGCTCTGGTCAATGAGGTATGTAGTCCCTAAAGACTTTTAAACTAAAATAGATCCTTCTTTTAACCGACTCAGAGATCCTTAGATTACTAAATGAACCTACTAATCACAGTTATCTCCTTGCCTTATAAGTAGATGCAGTCTTTATGATTTAATAAAGTTTTGTTTGATATTTACTTTAGAGCACACAACTTTTACTCAGATACTACAGACTTGAAAATAAACAGAATACTGTAGTGATGCAATATTTACTTGTAAAACTATTAAAAACAGTCAAATAACATTTTGGTCATACAAGTATATGAAATGGCCTTTTACTACATTGCTAAAAGTTGCCAGATATTTATCACAAGTATATGAAATGGCCTTTTACTCAAATTTTCTTCAATTTTTTTTTTATCATTTTCCTTTAAGGTGGGAGTATAAATAATTGAGATAGTGGCAAAATTACTTTAATGCAACTGAAATGCATCTAATATTGCTTGCATTTGTATTATTACTGGCTAGGGATGTCAATTTTCTCTAAATTCGATGGGCAATCCGATTTCTAGCCCAAATGAAAGAGGGTATGTTGGGAATTTTTAGACCTGATTATAGAAATCAGGTATTGGTATTTTCAGATTTGGGTATGGAGACGGATGTGGTAAAATCCTACCCATATCCTATCCGATATCCGATATATAGGAAAAAACTTTAGCCCCCTTCCTGTTCGGAAAAAAAAATTAGTTTGCCTCTTTACCTGATCACCAACATGTATCTCATCTTTTTTTCCATGAGAAATCCTCACCCATTCGAAGGAGCGCGAGATGAGGAAGAGCAAATGAGTATATTGAAATAATTTATTTCTTTTAAAAAAACAAGAATGGTTGATAGCAATAGAACTAGGGATGGATATTCGATCCTCCGACGGGTATGGGTATAAGGATGAAAGTTAAATATCCAATGGATATGGAGATGGGTATTGAGAGCAAACTCATTTAGTAAACTAAAATCTGGTTTACTTGGATGGATAACTAGGAGAATGGGGAGGAAAACACAAAAAGGTACTTGAGTGATCAATGGTTTATTTCATTTCATGTGTAAGTTCGTGACACTTGCCACTATCTTTTGCAAAGAGACATGATTCATCAAGCCTTTTTCTGTTCTTTGTTAGTTCTCTCATATAATGGAAAAAAACGGTATGTTTTTTTTTTTTTGGCTAATTCGTGCCACCTTTGTGCATGTGTATCAAATCATCAACCCTATGACTATGCTCACTCAAACTAAACCTGATAATTCAGAATTCATGCCTCTTCACATATCTGTTTATTTCTACTAATTTCTGGTAATTTTAATAGCATCGACTTTTTGAGCATTTATTTTGGCTAGCTTACATTCAAATTTCTGTTGTATATACCTTGCCAGGATTGCTGAAGCCTCATCGAGAACATTTTCAAATGTAAAAGCATTGCTGAAACCTCGTAACCAAGGTTGGCGTCCTAGTTCGGTTAGACTCCGTTTTTATCGTTTAAATTTGTTGCCAAAAACTACATTATCATTACATTTATTTCAGGCTGTTCAACACACTTACCACTGGAATTATCTCTACACAACACTTGACTTACTATTCTATTGTGTGTTTACCTATCACTTGAATTATCTCTCTACACAATCTCCACTACGGTGACGACATTGTCCTTGTCGAAGCTCCACTCTTGCCATCCCTGGTAACAATACCTGCCTATATTGGCTTGACCCTCTTCACTATCCCATAGCCTTTGGGGATGACAATGGGGATTAGATTTCATATTTTCATATCCTCATTTTTTTTCTCCCTATTTATTATATTCATCTATCATATTTTCAATTTTCATTCTCATATCTAATCATGAATCTAATATTTATGTCCCTCATGTGCTAGTCACTATTTTAAAGGCTAGTAGCCCGGTTAGTAGCCGTCCGTGATTTACCTCCTCCATGTTAATCCGGAACGGATTGGCGGGGGTGCTGGGGTAAGCGTATTCATCTTTTACCACCATGAATCTGATATTCATTCCATATTCATATCCATTGTATGATTCATGCTATTATTTCTATTCATTCCATCCAACTTATATCATTTAAAAAATATATTAGAATTAATATTATATAAAAAATTTAATTAAAAAACATAATAAACATTTAATTTAATCGAATTCAATAAAAAATATATTAAACATTAAGTTAGTGAATTTTAGAAAAAAATTATTATATATATAATTAGATATTCAGATTTAATATGGATAAGATTTTATTAATTCGTCTATCTAAATATTCATATTCGATTATTTAATGGGTTTTTTTTTTTCAAAAAAATCCCTGTCTTCTTTATTCAGGTTTTTCATCCCTAAGATAATAATTCTCCCATCTCTCTGTTACACGCGAATGCATAGGCGCCCTTCCTTTTGCTATACTTTGTATATAATCGCAAATATACTTGTAAATAATTATATAAAACATTTTGCTACTAAATGACAGAGGAGTAAAATAAATGATTTTGGAAAAAAAAAAATGAGATAAATTGGGTGGGCGGCCGTCGATTCAGAAGATGTCAAGGACGTCGGCGATCGGACGGTTGCAGAGAGGGCAGGCGCCTCTTGCGGCCCGCATCTCCCGAGCACACGCCCGGCAGAAGGTGTGGCCGCAGGGGATGAACGCTGCTCCATTCCGCCGTCCCATACACACGCAGCAGCAGCACCATCTATCGCTGCCGCCGGAGCCTTCCGCATCGCCCCTCTCCTCTTCCTCCATCAATTTCATCAGCGTCGAGGCCGGTCCTCTCTCCGTAACCGCGCGGTGTCGCCGCTCCGCCGCTAGCGCCGTGGCCAGATCCACTTCCCCGGCCGCTTCCGTCTGATCTGGATCGATCGGGAGATCGCGGCCGCCCTCGGTGGCGCGGAAGCCCCAGTCGCTGGCGCAGCAGCCCATGAGCGCGATCTGCCGCCGCAGGCGGTTCCATTTACGCCGTCGCTGCCTCCCGATCCGGCCGCCACCCTCCATTTCTCCCGATCTATTCCAGACGAGATCGATCTAGTTGGACACGGCGATGGATCACGAGTTTGGAGATGGAGATCGGTCGATGGTTTAATACTAGTTTGGGGATTGGGATTTGGAATCAATCGATCTCGAGGAGAAGCGCGGTCGGCTACAGCGTCTGAGGTGGGAGGAGCTCACAAAAAAAATAAAAAACTCAACCACTACGCCACGAGGATTGAGGAGTGTGCCAGGTGGAATCCAGATGGATTTATTACAGGTAAGTATTATTTTTCTCTGCTCTTACTTTATTTATTTATTTTTTAAGTCAAAAGTTAAAACGGCACCCTAATAAATAGAAACATCATATTAACAATTATTTATCTCTCATATTTTTATCTTAAAAATATTTCTAGATTTAATACCGTTATAGAAACTACGGCTAGTTTCTACATGAAGAAGTTAATAGGTACTTGTATATATATGGTAGAAGTTATCTGGTAGCTTCTACACATTTACTTATGATTATATTATATGATACGATGTAGTTAGAAGTTAAATGGACGTGACAGTCAGAAGTCAAGGAGCGTGGCAGTCAGAAGTCAAAGGGACGTGTCAGTCAAAACTCAGAGGATGTAACAGTCAGAAGATAAGACGACGTGATATTTCGACAATTAGGGAAAGAACAGGTAGAATCGACTGAGAACATAAGGGACATGGTACCTGGTTGGGTTTTTTAGAGACCAGGATTCCAGATCTATGATACCCAGGTCTGAGGCGTGGGGAGCGGTCGGGGTGCTGCCTGACCTATTCCGACTGGTCAGGTTTTCCCAGCTCGGTTATATCCAGGCATGGTCCCCCAGTAAGCCAACTCCCGATCATTTCGAGCTGCCCCTAGATATACCAGGGCAGGACAGAAGGCATTAGACGACAACAATGTCAGGGAATCGTAACTATATGTCAGAGAATAATTGTTGTATGTTAAGAAATATTTCAATGGTCTGCGGGTATCCGCGAATGAAACCTTCTTCCTATCCACAAAAGGGTGCCACGCGTCTTCCATCACCAGACAAGTCTTGATACCCGACATTCCCTAATATCAGTCAGGTTCCAGAGTTACGCACTGTCATATAAAAAAGGAGGTTCTCTCCCTTGCGTAGGTACGCTCTCTCGCACATTTGCGCTTGTCTTCTACTTTTCTTTCTCCTTAGTATACCGTTCTTCTGGAGAAAAAGTGTCTGACTTGAGCGTCGAAGGGTCTGCTCCAGGAATTTTTTCTTTGATTTCTGGTCTCTAACGGTCCGTGTGCTTGTCTGAATGTGTGCAGAGCTCAAGTATCATCCACTAAATCATCATCGTCGGTCATCGCCACGTGGGGATCCGTGCTTATGGGCACATACGAAAAAGGTGTCTCAGTCATCTCTCCGTCAACATCAGTAACAGCTCAGTATTCATCTGACTCAGATTCCTGACAAGATTATTATATTTATTTAAAATATAATGAATAGTATGCAATTTCCATAATTTGGAATGTAATGAGTATTATGTCATCTTCATGATTTAGTTTGCTGATTAAAATGTTATTTTAATTAGTTTATCATTCAGAAAATTAAAATAAAAAATAATATAAAGTTACTGTTATACCGTTATAAAAATTAGTAACCAGATTCCACACATTATAGAAATTAATAATTAGCCTTTGCATATTGTAAAAGCTAAATACTAATTTTCTACACGTCGATTGTGATTAGATAATATTCATTTATTATAATAAGTGTCATGGAGTCCCAATTTTTTTTATTACTTATTGAAATATTATTTTAATCAAACTATCATTAAAATAAGTAAAATTAGTTAACAACAAGCTTCTATAATCAGATCAGATGATCAAATGATTAGATAATATATTATAAGAGCTAGTTGTTAAATTCTACTCATTAATATATTATACGACCAAATGATCCGATAATATATTAATATATTATTTTAATATAATGGTATTTTAGATAGGCCATTTTAAAAGGGGGCGTATAGGGGCGAGGGTCACTGATTTAACTTTAATCAGAAATCGACCGTTCATTTGCATCTTATTCGATTTTTGTTCATATCTTTTTAATTAAGTATTTTTTATATCTTATATAGCTAAATGAGATTTTTTGTTTTTTCAAGCGGATGATTATCGGATCCTACGAAAATTTATTATCGTGATAAATTTTAAAAGTGCTCGAGTCATACACGCCATTGAACATTCATATTGAATCATTGATGGTTTGGTGACAATTTTCTTTATTTTTCCTTGCTTCCCGGCAATAATTGAGGACTTGTCAATTATATCCATTTTTTTTTACCAACCTTTAGAAATTATCACGACCACCGTTGAGTTATTGAAAAACAGACGCATTAGTTGAAACATTTATCCTGTATCTAATCACTAGACAAATGGACACCACATGTAATTCGGCTCCCATTTATTGTGTATTATATAAAAAGTAAATACTTCATTGACATTTATCATCTACAACAACTATGCAACCCTAGATGATGTATACATTTCAACTAGTGTACCACTACACGTTAGCTAAACCCACATGAAGTCCTCCTCAGTTCAGGAGAGGGCTACCTTCCTTGAGAAGCACGAAGACGCTGCCCCCATCGCCTCTTGAGATTCTGAGCTCCTCGTCGAGATAGGTGGTGAGCAGCCAGGACTGTGCATTGGTGTTGTTGATCGGGATCTTAAGTGGAGGTCGTCCGGCGATGGTCTTTACGACTGAAGATGCTGCATCCTGGAGGGAAGTTATGACTCCCTTAAACGGAGATAGATCAATGTTTTGCCCTAGGAACTCCACCTTGTCAGGTACAACGATGTCGTCGGTCAGCTGCGGGGTTCCTATTATGCCTTCCTCAAACTTGATCTGAAATTATCGAATTCAAGAGTATATATCAGAAGATTAGATAGATGAAATATGCATGATATAAGCTGTAAGTTCTTGTTCGGACAAAATGGAAATCAGAATGTTTCGATGCAAATGTGTTGATTGATCAGGAAGATCGATCAGCAAAAGATCCAAGTGGAATGGCAAAAGCAAGAGAGGCGATCATACGATACGACAAATGATTCAGATGCCTACTCGAACAGGACAAGAACTTGAAGCTGCATTGAGATGGAAAAGAATCACATTGCAACAATATTTCTAAATGCAAAGAACATTTCAGAGATTCAGAGACAAAGAATCAGAGACCTGATGAGAAGCTCTCTATCTAGAACTAACATGTCCCTTAAACTGAATTGCAAGTAGTCACACAAGCTTATTTCGATATCTACTCTTCACTCTTACATGAACAGGACCACAGCAACTCGAAGCTGCATTATATTGAGATGGAAAAGAAACACATTGCAATAACATTTCTAAACGCAAAGAACACTTCGGAGACAGAGAACTAGAGACCTGATGAGAAGCTCTCTATCTAGAACTCATAGGTCTCTTAAACTGAATTGCAAGTAGTCACACAAGTGTTCATTTCAATGTCTACTCTTCACTCTTCGATTGATCTTTTAGCTATATATCACTGAGTAGAAACTAGAAAGGTTCACTAGCCTAAGAAGCAGATCAAATTTAGTTACTTTCTACAAAGGGAATTAAGATGAATCAGGATCTCCACAAATCTGAAGTTTCAGGCATTTCATGAATGATGATGAATCAATGGATTGTAAGACATGAAACACAGACAATTAGGGCATCCAAGATTATACCTGCACTCTCTTGGGACTGCGGATTTCAAATTTGGCATTGGTGGTGAGAGAAGTGGTGGCCAGAGGCCCAGCGAACTTCACCGAGTTCACCACCGTAAAGCTCTCCGAATCGATGGTCTGAGAAATCTCATCCACCTTCACCAGCCGCGGCAGCCTCCCCGATCCCAAAAGTGGAAACAATTGCGAGAACGACGTATAGCTGCGTCCGAACTCCGCTAGGTTTAGCTAATCGAGAAGAAGTTTCTAGTAAAAAAAGAAAGGAGGGATCGAGATGGAAGGAGATCGAATCTTACGCGAGGATCCACTTGCCGTTGAGGAGGGAGAGGGCATCGGTAGGGGCGGGCGTGGGGTTCTTGGCCTCGAGCTGGGTGATGAGCTCCACGACCTCCGCCCTAGTCTCGCTCGACGCCTTCAATCCCCTGTCGGTGCCAGAGAGCAGATCGATCAGCTTCTTCTTGAGTTCGGCCATCTCGTCCGGCTCCGTCGCCGCCGGGGGTTCCACAACAGCTACGCCCGATCCCTCCGGATCCTCGCTTCTCTCCTTCCCCCACTCGTCGTCGTACGCGACAGCCCGGGGGAGGAAGGGGGCCGGGGAGGAGAGGGACTGGCGCCTCCGCCCGCTCGTCGATTTGGCGGAGTTGAGGAGGCGGGGGGAGGAAAGCGCAAAGGACGATCGGCGACCGCGGCCGGCGGCAGAGGTGAACACCGCCGGAGGCGCGTTGACGGCGAAGGAATTCCAAGACGCGGAAGTGCCTGCCATGGCGCTGCGTACAACACGAGGAAGACGACGGTTTTACGCAACTCTGCCGTGCGTGGTCGCTCCCGTACGATTTATAGGAGTCCAAGCAATCCTAGCGGCCACTGCCTTATGGACACGTGTATATTTGTCTCTTCTAATTTTTTCTCTTTTTTTTAATTATTTATTATTTTTTTAAAAAATAATTTTTAACCCAATTGGGTGGTGTGAGAGAGACGAAGAATATGAGGTTGTCGAATTGGTATTTGATTTTACTAGAACTTTCTTTCAAATTCTTGATATATTTAGTTGTCCTTTGATTATCCTCTTTATTTGATTTTAAACTATTTAAATTTTCTCTAATTGATTTAGCTATACCGTGTGAGGGAGCAGCAGATATGGCAGTTTAGTAGAGGAAAAAAATATTAAAAAATTTGATATATCGCCTCTAACAGGCAATTTAGTATTCAAATTTATTAAAATATATCAATTTTATTTGGTAAGATATAATATCGTATTAAAATTCTCTATATCATTGATATATGATTTATATTAAAAATTTTAGTATATTTGGTATTAAAATTTTACTATAAATACTATAAATTGATATTATATATCAAAAATTTTAATATAATATTAAGTTGATAGTTCAATATATCATATCTAATCATCCCTAATACATATAGAAGGTGAGTAATACGTGGTTGCCCCCACGACACCCTTAATAATAATCTCGTGACTATCAACCTCAACTGGTTAGATCGACCGATTAGCGACGAGATTTGTAAGTGAGGCAATCTAAATAGTAGACTCGACTATTGTCAAACGCTAATACTTTATTTACTTCAAAAGATGGATCAAAAGAAGGGTAGATTGTACAAGAGTCCAAATAACTTTCTCTATTTATTTGATACATCATATTTTTATTTATTCAAAATTAAAAGAAACTGATTTTCATCCTCCTTCGCAAAAAGCAAACTCGGGGACCGCGAGCTTGTTTGATTTTGATGATAAAATTTAATTCGGTTTATTAAAAAAAATTGATTTAATCGTTTTAAATTTATTAGATTTGAATGGCTAAATATTGAATCGGAAATCAAGAATTTTTTTATTGAAAAAAAAATGGTTCAGTGTCAGCCGCCTGCCGCAGACCGATGGACGGATGGAATTCGACGGATTGAGACGCGACGAATGATGGTCCCTAAACCAACTCCAACTTCATTTCATTTCAATTTCATTTTCATTTTCATTTTATTTTTTTATTTCATTTATATTTACATTTTTTTTCATTTATTTATACGCCGATTTCAATCCCACGCTCCTCTCACCAGAAACCCGTCCCACTAAATTAATTTTTTAATTTATCTAAAAAAAAAATTAAGTTGATAAAGGATGGATAAGTGGTCAGATTACTAGACGTCGAGTGAGGGTATCCTCCTGGTAGCCTCCAGCCGTCTACCTACTCCGAACAAAAACTATAATCTGGTCGGAATGATGAACCCTAAAAGAGATCAAAATCAATTATGATTGAATCACGATCATGATCCGACTACAAATAGGAGTGACACATCTCCCACTAAATGAATTTTTTAATTTATCCAAAAACTTTATTTATTGTCATAAACTCGAGACTTGATTGGCCGGTCCAGCTCGGTCCGGTCTGGGCGGACACGGCCCACGCCAGCTTCGACCGCGTCTTGCCATAATAAATTACACGATTTCCCATAACTTTTCTTGTAGGGGGGAAGGAAAACAGAAGCAGCGCTTCGGTCTGGGCTAAACCGGTCTGATCGCACTCGGTTTTCCTAACCCGACCCGGGGAAACAGGCCCCGCGTTAGGAACGAATTAAAGAAAAGGTAGTGCAACGGGTCAGTTATGAGGATGTGGCGCCAACGACATACAATTTTTTTTCCCCATTTATTTCCAGAAAATTAAATAATGTAGGGGTATTTTGGTCATTTCAGGCTGCGCAAAATGTGCTGCCACCGCCGTCGATAAAAGAGACGGACCGGCGAAGAGACGACGACGCCGAGACGGTGGTCGTTCGAGTTCTCGCCGGAGAAGATGGTGATGATTCGTTCCAGATTCGCCTTCTGACCGCTGAGCGTGTGTCATCTACTGCACATCCCTTCTTGAGGGGATTATCGGTTCCTAAGCTCCTGAAATCGGAGAGGATAAGAATAGTTTTTTTCTACCCCTTTTGTATCGGTTTTGTTTTATACGATTGTGGTGCTGGCGATGAGGAAGGGCCGTGCGCAGTCCAAGAAACTGTCGGCGGCGGCGGAGCCAACTGCTTTGGGGGCGGCGGCGGCGGAGATGCGGTTCCGTGGCGTTCGGAAGCGGCCCTGGGGTCGTTTCGCGGCGGAGATCCGTGACCCGTGGAAGAAGACGCGGATCTGGCTCGGCACCTTCGATTCCGCCGAGGACGCCGCACGCGCCTACGACGCGGCGGCTGTCGCCCTCCGAGGGCCTAAGGCCAAGACTAATTTCCCATTACAGCCATCGTCCTTCCCAACTCATCCTTCCGTCGCCGCCGCGGCTTCCGCTCATCTCTCCTTGCAGCACCCGTCACAGCCATCTCAGCGGCCGATTTCTAGCAGCCACAGCAGCACCGTGGAGTCGTCCAGCGGTCCGAGGCTGCCGTCTTCTTCTGTGCCGATCCGTCTGCGGCAGCCAGAGCAAAGGCGGCAGGCCAACCCCCCGGTGCCCCCGCGTCCGCTAAACGGCGACGGTGACTGCCACAGTGACTGCGGATCCTCTTCTTCCGTCATCGATGACGACGACGACATGATCATGTCTTCCTGGCCGCAGCCACTGCCATTTGATCTTAACCTTCCGTATCCAGATGATGATATCCAGGACACGGTTCTCCGCCTCTGATGAGCGTTCTCTCGGCCGAGAGAAGAGAACAAATTCAGAAAAAAAACTGGTTTTTCCCTTCTCTCTTGAGTTCTTCTGACTTCTCCCCACGAAAACATTCGAACCCTGCCTTTTTATACTTGGATCTACATGTACGGGGTTGAATTTAAGTTTTGAAAGCTATATGATGAGTATAATTCATGGATCAAATTGTGTAAGAACATATTTGAGGTTTCTCTTAGTTTGTTAATCTTTTGCCTTTTGTTCAATGCACGAACAGTTCTCTACCCAATTTGTCAAACTGGATATAGAAACTAAAGAAGTATCAATCTTAAATTGTTCTTCTCCAAAATTTCAACCTTTTATTCCTTATTTGATGCCTGCCTCTCTGACAGGACCTATTGATCAGAATTTCATGGGAAGCTACAAGGATTTATCCTGTTCAAAGTTTATGGGTAATCTCCCTTTACCATTGTTGATTTCAATCCCACTTGAGTGTAAACAGATCTACAGAGCGCACGGATCTGTATCTTTTCTTGTTTAATCTTTGTTGCAATGTCGTTCTTTGTGCTTGCATTGGCATTGTGCTAAAGTGAGGTTTCCGAACTGCAAGGCGGTTTACATAGCTTAATGTGGTTTACATATTCAAGTTACTGGTCTTTGCGGCTATTAAGCTACTCACCTCCATGTTTATGCTCTTGGAATTCAGTTACCTACAGGTTTTCTTTCTCCGGTTGATGATCTGTTTTTCCTTTTACCAAATTTATGCTTATTTTTTATTAGATCTGTGAACCAACTTTACAGACTGTTGTGTTATTAACATTATGTTCTTAAGGTATCCAGCTTTAAGTTTCTTTATTATGTTCTTACAGTTTTGTAAGTTAGTAGGCAGTCATTTCTGTATGTTGTTGAATGCTATTGTGGTAGACAAATTCAACTTCTGTAGACAATTGCACTATATAACTTTGATTTAGATTAATGCTGCTGAAATCCACTTTACTTTTGAAGTTGGCGGGATCTATTCGCCTCTTGTGACATTATGCATTTTTAAACTCTCAAGCATGATTTGGCACTTTCTCTTTTGTCATTTGGTGTTGGCATTGATCGACCACAATATGCTTGCCGGACAGGGTAAACATTTAATCTTGCTGATGCCACTGTTCTTCAACTTGCCCTTGTTCTCTAGCAATTTTTGTCTGGTTTCTTTCTCCATTCTAAGTAGAAGTCATTTGCTTTGCTTTTGCTTTGTCTCGAATGCTTGCAGCATTAATGTTATTATTGCCTACCGAAAACAAACGATTTTACTCCATTTATTCATTTGCTTCAATCTCATTGTTTTGGTTAAATTATTCTTGCATAAATGTTATTGTAATTGATCTCGATTATTTCGTAACCTTTCGTATGATGTCTATTAATTTGGGTCGCGGGATGTTTAATGTTAACCATGTGAACACATGCATTGCAAGTTCTTGCTATCCCCCTTTCCAGCCACAGAAAGCAACCCTCAACTTGTGATGCATTCATTGTGGCCATATCAACTTTAGGTGTTGTGCAAGTCTCACCTTCCCAATTTGTGAAGGAAAGTTGATGCAGTGGTTGGACCAAATTATCGACTTTATTGATCTTGTTCGAAGCACGAATTTGACGGTTCGATTCGTCTTGTTTGGTTTTCACAGATCCACAGCAACGAGATCTAGTGGCTGTTGAAAACATGCTGGTGAGGGTATTTTTCATCTCTTTTTTCCTTCTTTTTTCTTTGTATTGTTTAACTTTGCCTTTACCTTTTAGGGCTCTCAAATTGAGTGGGTTGGAAAGTTGTGTGATTAAGAATATTTGAGATTGTGATTTAGATGGTATTAATCTAGTTGCATCAATAATTCCACATGGTCTTAATCCTCAACTTGCTTGTAGAGTGTTTGACTTGTTCTCGTTAATTAAAAATGTGGTTGTAGGCTTTGTTCGCTTCTTGTGTTCATATTTGAAGGAAGATAAGTTGAGTTGGATCTTTCTTAGAGTCAATAAATGGTAGATGAGTTGTGTTCATATTTGTTTCTTTTATTGCGGTTATACTGCAAGTAATTTGCGGCTTAGCCAGGAGCTCGCAGACTCTGCAAAAATCTAAAGCTCGAATTTAGCTCGAAATAAGTATTTTCGAGTTTGAGCTTGATTTGAATTTGAAGTTTGAAAATTTTAAAATTTTTTTGTTTGAGTTTGGATCGAATTAGAGCTTGGGTTTGAGTTCGGCCTGAAAGATTCAAACATGTTCGCGAACTATTCGAATTATTCCTTGAAAATTGGTACTTTGAAAGGTTTAAAATTTACTTATTTAATATATATTTAACTTATATTAATAAAATATTAAGGCTGGTGAGCGGCTTGTTAATCATCGAACAATATAATTTGAGTTCAAGTTTAGCTTAAAAGAAAGTTCAACCATGTTTGAGTTCGGTTCAAATTCAATAAATTTAAATACGAATTAAATATTTTTTAAGCCAACTCAAAAAACTCATAAGTCGGCTCGGTTTATTTATACCCTTAGTATAGATGGATGAAAAAATAATCCGTGAACAAATTTAGAATCTCATCGAAGATTATTTTATGCAATCAGTAAATCAATGCTACTAAAATGTCCATATTGAATTATTAGGTATTTCAAATGTCCCCTCCAATATCAGTCGCATAGCACACGGAAGGGAGGTCAAATCCTCTTGTCAAGAATTTTCTAGACCAGAAGAGACCCTGCTTATTCATTGGTTGGGTTGACTGGATTTTACATGTTCAACAGATAGGATTTTACCCACTCAACCAATGAATAAACATAGAATCAGGACTAATCTAGATATCCTAGATTAGATCATCTTTTTGGACAGCCGATCCGCCTAGATTTGGAGGTCACAGGGCAGCTCCAAGGCTGCCGCCATATTCTTAAAAAAAAAAAGTCAAAATCAAAGGCCTTTTAAAAACATTTTGGCTAATTTTTGAAAAAGAAGGCAACTACTAAACAATTTACAAATATTTATCATAGAAAAGCAAAAACCCTTGCATAATCATTTATTTCATATTTTTTATCATTTACTGAAAAGAACCATACACACAATTCATCCAGCTTCAATAGCCTAAATAAGTCTAAATTTTTTTAGTTCTACAAATCAAATGAAATGAGGCCTTGGTAACTTCGTAGACTTTGGAAATGGTTGATTCAGTAAATGTAAAGTTTAACTACCAGTGAATCGCCATCACAACGATTTTATAGAATTAGGAGGGATTATAGTCTGGAAGGCATTCCTCCGGCGACCACGAGTGTTTCTCCGGTGATGTAGGATGAGTCATCCGAAGCAAGGAAGGCGGCAACGGAAGCCATGTCTTCTGTAGTTCCGAGCCTCTTCAGCAAAGTTTGATCCTCGATAGTTTTTCTCTGCATTTAAGCCAAAGGAAACTGCTGGTCATCTATCCAAAAGATGAGAGACGAAAAGAATGATGTGAGAAAACTTTTGGAGTATGAAACTACTTGATCCCGAGGCTGAAGTCATTAGGGAAAAATATTTCATGTATTTGTACTATATATTAAAGTGCATCGACTTTTTGTTCCTTCGGCATACCACTTGGTATGTTCAGGTAAAGGGACGACGACGCGCAAAGAAGGCAACAACATGTATTACTTTCATTGTCATTTCTAAACCTCCCCATTGCACCTGTGAGGCATACGACGCGCAAAGAAGGCAACAACATGTATTACTTTCATTGTCATTTCTAAACCTCCCCATCGCACCTGTGAGGCATCTCACTTTCTCTTTGTCCGGTGAGACGCACAACCCCTCTCTTTTATGCCTACCTTATATGTCGCCCTACCAATACATTGAATAGACTTCGGGGGTGCACGATAAATGACTAGTAGGAATCACAAGTGCCCTTGAACAATAGAAGAGAATGCTCACCATAGCGTCATTATTTGTAATGAAATTAGCAAAATGCGTAGGGACGAATCCAGGAGCTATACAGTTGACACGAGTATCCGGGCTCATTTCGGAAGCAAGGGCCTACAAGAAATTTAGACGACTGTCATATGATGTATCACAAACTACTACTACTAAATCTAACAATGTCTATCGCTATTTTCAGCTACATGTAGAATAGAAATGTCGAAATTCACTTTAATGCAAAACTGGTAATGTAAAATTGTATAATCTATGAAATGTCTTATCGATGCACCATGATATTCTAAGGAATATGATCCATATGATACAACAATAAGAAAGAGAGAAGTGCCTTAGTGAGTCCAAGAAGGGCAGTCTTTGTAACACCATACATGGCCATGGAAGCCTGCGGGTGGTAACCTGCAATTGACGATATAAGGATAACAGAAGATCCTTTCTGCAAGTAAGATGCAGCAGCCTGAAAGAGGAACAAAGTTAATATATGCAAACAAGACAGTGAAGCAAGAACAAGATGCAAACTACCTGGAGGATAAGGATGGAAGATTTCACATTGATGTCCCAAAGCTTATCGAGAGTTGACTCTTTGGTATACAGTATCCCATCAACTGATGGATTAGCAGCAGCATTTGACACGACTATATCTATGCGACCATATTTCTACAAGAGTATCAGAGATAACATCTGTTAGCTCTGTGTCAAATACTAATGTCAAACAAGATGACTGTAAGTCCCTGAGCAGAAAACTTACTGAAGAAAGGGACAATAAACAAAAACTCAACATTCTCCAAACTGTTATATTAATACAAGTCAAGGAATTGACATTGTAGTCATTTGGTCACTCAAATCCAAGTGTTCCATTCAAGTATGCAATTTAATGCATGTCTTCATTCCCATCTACTCTTAACAGGATAGACAAAAAATGAATTAATGATATCTTTTTTGTAAAATGGTTACGACTAAACCAGCATCGAAATTTTAGAATCTTCTCTTTCTGCATCCTCTATGGGGATACATAAGAAAAATAGGTGTACTAAATTTTAACTTAATACAATGGATCAACAAAGCAAAAAAAAAAGTTTCAGTCTGAGTTTGTTGCTTAAACCTGCAGGAGGTCAACTAGATATATCATTGATTCAATCAGGAAAGAGGCACTCTCTTGTGGTTCAATCTAATATGTTCTGTAGCCTCTTTAGTTTATTTGAAGATTCAGCTTCATCATGATGGTATGTCTCGATTAATATTTACATCAAAGTCAGTTCAAGTAAATGAGGAAGAATGCGAAGTGGCAATCAAAGAGTTCTGCATCACAACAAATGGAAATAAGTCATCAATTAGGGATGCAGACCAGCTACTAACTCAATGGTTCCTATAGCAGCCCAAGTAAGTGTTTGAAGGTGGCTAGACCATAAGGTGGTTATTGCTTGTTGCCAGTCAAGTGATCAAATTTAAAGGATCAGGCTATCGATGCAGATATAGTTTTATCCTCTCATGTACCATAAGCAAGGAAAAACTGGCAATTAAAGTTTCAATTCCACTACTAGTTTCTATTAACTGGAATGTTGTCTAACAAGGTTCTGGGAGAATTAATACAACACCGCAACGGTGATCAAGTTTCTTCTCTGCTTCATCTCAATTTACCACCTTTGCTGCAACTGAAGCTTTCTATTAATCTTCTGTACTAGGGTTCAACCATTTTAACTAAGAATCAGAGACCAATCCAGTCTGGTTGAAGGTGGAAATCAGGAAAATGAAAAAAAAAAATCAATCTAATTAGATTGCTTGAGACAGCAAACCCCAATCCCTTAAGACCGGTTTGATCACCATGAACTAGTTTGAGATCTCTCAATCAGAATTCACCAGCAAGGAGATGCAGGAACACTCATTAAGCATTGCATACCAAAATCCAAAAGTCGAATTCGCCTTATTCACAAACCAAAATCCTCACAGAATCTAAAAAAGGAAAAAAAAAAAAAAAGAAAGAAGTATTTCCTTTCGCAGGATATCCACCCAAAATCAGATCTCAACCAGAACATCAGTCTCTACTCAAGCAAAGAAGCGCTCACCTGAACGGTCTTCTCCACGAGATCCTTCCGGTGCTGCGGATTCGACACATGACAGACTGCCCCTATCACCTCGATCCCCTTCGACCGAAGCTTCTCCACCGCCTCATCGACGTTATTCTGTTCTCCCAAACGAGGAAACGCCGATCGATTGCTAAACAATAAATTACCAAATCCAAAGAAATTGTAGCCGTACAAAAGAGGGGCGAAGTGGACCTGCTTCCGGGAGGAGACGACGACGGCGGCGCCCTCGAGGCCCAGGCGCTCGGCGATGGCGAAGCCGATCCCTTGGGTGGAGGCCGTGACGATCGCGACCTTGCCCTCCAATCTCCTCATCTCGCCTCGGTAGGATATCTCCGTCCTCCCAAGTAAGCCAAAGCCAGTGCGGGCAAAGCTATGGCGAGATGTATTTTCTATATATATCACATTAGGGAGAAACACTTTTTCCCATTTTACTCCAACAAGTTCCTAATTTACAGTTTACCCTCTAATATTCTCAAAATCACGCTATGTTCATACATCCTAAAAAAAATTAGGAATGTAATTAATATAGCAAATAAGGAAATAGCTTTGCAAAGAAGTCAAATTAAAAAATATATTAATTTAAAAATAATTAAAATGAAAAACTAAATATAAAAATAAATATTCTAAATAAAAAATAAACTAATTTAATAAGGACTATAATTATTCTTTATTTATTACTAAAACAAGACATATTAATTAACAAATAATAAAAATCAAACCTTTCATTTATTATAGATGACTCATCAATCTTGAATATTTTCTATTTTTAACAAATTTTAATTGCTTTTCTTTAATTACGTATGAATTAAAATTCAGCTTTAATTTGTTTTTTTTTAAACTATTTCTTTCCTTATTTGCGTTAATAGTTAGAATAATTTCTTTGCCACTATCATAGCCAAACACAAGCATATTGTTTTTTAAATTAGTATTAGATATCCAATTTATACTGATTTATGAGATAACCAATTTAGTTCTAGAAAAAAATTTTACTGACCACTAAGATAAATTAAGAAACGCTTGCATAAGTCTCAAGCACAATCTCAACACAACCAAACTCTTTGTTTCCTCTCTGTGTATCGAATGGTGTAACATGGGCACAACCTCAAGGCACCAGCAATAACTTTTACTAAATGAACAAAGTACAACCCAAATACAAAGATTACATTGAAATTTTGGTAAGATCTTTCATCTGTTTTGAGCCTCTCAAAGCATTCGACCCCCCAAATATAATAGCATATTGAACATATCGAACAAATGCATCAACCAGTAGCTTGGTTGAATGGATTGTAATACATACATAGCAAGAAATCTTTCTACGGTTTTCGTCCTTCCGGGAGTTCCATTCGTAGCAAGAAATCTTTCTGCGGGAACATTCACATTGGATGAGAGACTGCCTTATTTGGGAATTCATTTGATCTGTTTCCGAGGCTTGAATGTAGGCATGGAAACATCTGCGAAACCGATGAGAAGATAAAAAAAAGGCAAGAATTCGACACGACCTCTGTAAATTTAATAGCATTTGTCAAACTGAGTTTGTTTGTTCACCTAAAAGGTACCATAAGCAAATTTACGAATCAGCTAGCAACAAAATTTAGGACGAAAAGATACATTTTTGAAACTTGAAGTGTTTGATCCAAAGCTAAATATGAGATTTGTCACAATGCAAATTAAAATGTTCGACTTAGAATTTCTGAAAACGAAGGGATGTGAAGCTGATTTGCAAACTCCGTTTGCACTAGTAAAAATGAAACATAATGTACTGCAAGATGATTTAGAGCCACAATAGGGTTTCAAAGTGTTCTACTTGAGATGTTTCAAAGTTAAGATCAAAGCTTTTTTTGTTGGTAAAATGACCAAAAATAGTTCAATGACATCGCAAACAAAATTTCAGCACAATTTAGAACTTACCCAACTCCAAAAGGAATGATATTTCTGGTGGTAAGACCTGTGGCTCGGCGGAGGAAACACAGGTTGAGGAGTAAATGCCGGAATGGTACTTGCAGCTGCCGCCTTCTTGTCTTCTTTAACTTTGTTGAAGATGACAGTGTATCCAGCGGCCAAATTAGGATCTGCTGCATCCCATTCTCCGAATTTTGGTAATGCGGTGGCTCTTTGGCGACCCTGTCAAAATAAGAACAGAACAAATTATAAAGTTCTTCGACAATGATCGATATTGGAACAATTGCTTATTAATAGAAACCGCAAGATGGATAACATGAGGAATAAAGATCCATAATTAGAATTAGTAACAATCAATTGGCACGATGACCAATAAGCCAATTATAGGTTGGAGATATGGCTAGGAAGGCAGTTATAAATAGTTAGAAAATAGTTCAACTTCGGATGAATTGGATCCACCTCGATCGAGATAAGTCTTTCTTGATCAAACTAATAAGGTCACTTCAAACGAACAGAAAGCTCGCATTCTGGCTTGTGTTTGCTGAGTGGCCTCATATGTGACTGAGATTTGAGCACACCATAAATCATTACTTTCTTGCTTTGTTATTCTCTTACGTAATTCCTAGCTTCCTTGCAAATAGGTTCTTCGCCTTTCTTATGGTTCCATTCTTGACTTTGACATAAATATAATGTCATGTTCTTCCTAGCAACATAATCTTATGAGAAAGCAACAGCTCAAGCAAATTTTAAATGAAACTATCACGATTTAACTTCAACATATGAAACCAAATACTTTAGCTTAGTTGTTCTCTGCTTTGCGATACTTGAGAAAGAAAATTGTTCTTACAGTTGCTCCTTGTTGAGCAGTTACTTTTCTTCTCTGCACGACAGGGGACTGAGAAGGTGAGTATCCAGCTTCGCCTACACTCCTATGGTCTTGTTGTTTTCTACCTTTGCATTTCCTTTCCTCCCTGTCATCATTTGCTTTTGGCTCATGATTCCGCCCGCCAAACTCCCTATGTTTGTCCCTGTGCCGGCCTTCTTTTGGATATTGAGGCTCTACAGCCAGGTCTCCAGGTTTGTGGAGCTCTATCATTCGCTCTGGATCATATGGACTGAGAATGGTAGTACCAGAAGCTTTCTCCTTGCGTGCCGCATCAAAGTTTGTTGTGTAGGCAGCATTTTGGTTCCAATCACCGAAGCATGGCACATGGCCCCCCTGCTGCGGAGTAAAAAACAACAGAAGAAAAAACAACAGTTAATAACTGGGGAACATGATCTAGAATCGGTAAAACCTATTTCAACTATTAGATTAGTTCTATTCTGTAAGATTAAAACATCATTAGAGGAATTTTTATAAGTGGATACATACCATGAGAAACTGAAAAACAAAGAACAAAATACGATGCTAATTAAACAAATTAACAAACTAATTCCAATGTTTTACCGCATGCTTTGCGTGAAAATATAGGAAAATCACTATATGGCCCAATGACACCATAGGATTATCTCTCATAGACATAACACAAAAGTATACACAATATTTTCTAACCAAGGGAATTTATTATTTGATTTCAACCCCAAAAACATAAATGCAAGTTCTCTCAGGCAACTCCTGATGCCTACGTCGTAAAAATGGAAGTTGATCATAAGCGTACGAATGTACAAGCTAATGCGAACCAATTAGTGCCGCATAGATGCTCATATCATAAATATTGCAAATGCTACTCAAGGAATACACAGGATATTTTGTTGCAAACTAAAATCTTAGGACACATAAAAAATGGAATTCCAAGTCCATAGTAACAATGAATTCATTTATAAGGAAACATAGAAGTTTTGGAACTCAAATTCTGGTTGTTGAAAATTTTAGTCCCCGATCTCACAAAGAGTTATAGCATTTCTGTACCAACCCTTCTTGTGTTTTGCTAGATTATTTATTTATTTATTTTGTAGGTACGCTGAGTGAATTTACTTATTTTTTCTAAGAAACCGAAATCCTGATTCAATCGATCCAAACACAAGATGTGAAACCTTAGTTCTTGAGAATTCACTTTCCTTTTGGAATTAGATTGTTTTCTTTCAAAAATTGATTCCAAGCAACGTAATAGAAATTTGAAGCTTAAGTTGAGAAATGTCAAAGATTATAGAACATAGGGGAAACTAAAACATAGAGAATGCAAACCGAACCCTAAAAAGAAAAGTGTAAGCTTTATCAGAAAGCAATCCGATCAACATGCCAAATGGCAGAATCATGGATCACAAAACACATCCTGTGTCAGTGAAAATAAGAACCCCAAACGGCAGAAGCATACGGCATCACGAACGAAAATCGATCTCGAAGCAATCAAAAATCAACTTTTAGCGGACGAAAACCAGAAGCGACGGAATCAAAAAGCCAAAAGGACGATCTTGCAGCGATTAAAACACGAACACTTGCCAGGAAACACAAATGGCGAAATCACACGCTCAAACCAGAACTCAAGGGCAAAATTGGGGAAAGAAATGGACTCACCGCCATGAAGAGACAATAACCGGGGAAATGCTTCGCGTCTGGTGCGGAACCAAGCGGAGGATGAACGCTCAAGGGCTCCAAGAGAGGCGGAAGCGGAGGAGGGAGGTATTTAACGAAGGGGAGGGCGGGCACCGCGCCAGCATTGGCCATGCTTCTCTGGTAGAATGCTAAACAGCCTAAACTTGGAGAGAGGGGGAAGTTAAGGGCCTGCCCGGTGCAAATTTTATTTCGAACTCAACTCGAACTAAAATTATTTAAATCATCTAGCTTCGAATCCAGTTTTGAATATTATATATATTTTTTGAGTTCGAATTTAAATATTAATATTTTAATATTATCAGATTCTACTAGTCATTTACGGGGCAGATCTCATTGTGGCGATATGCTCGCCCCAACACCTCTACCAATCCGTTTCTAAGCTAACATAGAGGAGGTAAATTATGGGGACTACTAGCCCGAATAATAACTAGTATATAGGGGAGGGTAAGAACCTAACTACTAGCCAGGATTTAATTCCAGACCTCATTTTAGTAACACTCCGTGTACTAGCCTCTAGTCCATCCCGAGAAGACTACGGGGCAGATCTCATGATTCATACAAATATAGATAAGATAATGGACTATTTACAATTACAGTAAAATAATAGTCGTGATTCAGTTACAATTGGTTGTTATTCCTTTCTAAATTTACCGTCCCTCTAGATTATAGTTTGGGTCGGGATGAACGGTCGAATACTACCGGGATGTCGTTAACAGTCGGCAAGTGGTTAGGCTACCAAACGGGGGCAACCTCTGAATGACCTCTAGCTATCTGTTCCGACTAAAATTATAATCTAAAAAAGGATCACAACTAATTAAAGTTAAATTACGACTACGATTCAATCGTAATTATACGTGGTGAATCTCATCCTGATCTATTGTTTTTATGAGAAGATCTGGGCTCACAGTTTGCACCTGTTAGTGCAGATGAGATCCTCTGTCCCCAAATTAGCATGTCGCCATGTCCCTTTGTCGATCGGACGGACTAAACATCCTCATGATGTGCACTATATCCTTGAGATATGATTTAATCTGTCCGATCGGTGAGGGGACATAGGGACACGCCAGTTTACCCTCTGTTTGGGAGGAGGTGAGTGAAGGGGAGGGAAGGGTAAACTTGAGGAAAGAGAATTTTTACACTTGTTTGGGAGAGAGTGAGTTATGAAGGGGAAGGGGAGAGAAGGGTAAAGCTTACCCTTGCATGCTCAGGAACTAGCGAAATTTCTTACACCCCAATTTGGGGTGTAAGGAAGGGGAAGGATAAATTATTCCAATTTTATCCTTATTTATTTTTTCATATGCAGATTTATTAAAAAAACAAGAGGATATTTTTGTAAATTTATATATTTAATATTTATTCCCATCCCTTTCCTCTCAAATGAGTTTTACCTCCCTTCCAAACAAGGGTAAGATAAATATATTCCCTTCCCCTCCCTTTCCTTCCCTTCCCCTCCCTTCCCCTTCTATGAATGAGCCTTTCCTCACCCCATCCAAACAGAGGGTTAGGGACAAAGGATCTCATCTCCTGTTAGTGTGCATGGAAAATTTGCGATTTGGCCCATTTAGTTTCCTTTATTGTCAATTAAGATCTATAAAAGGGTTCACTTCGAGTTCGGATCCTCTGTCTCGAAATTTCTCTGTCCCCGTGTTCTACTGTGATCGGACAGACCAGATTACATCTCAAGGATGTCTTGCATATCATGAGGATACTACACACATCTTAAAGATGGAAACACGGGGACATAGAAGTTTCGGGACAGGAGCCGAACTGGTTCACTTCACCTCACAAAGTTTACTTTTTCTAAAAAAATATCCACTAGAATGCGTCAGCAACGTCTTCCTTCCCACGTACGCTGTGCGCGTTTAAGATTCAAATCCGGCGGCGCCCATTTCCCCATCAGTAACACCGCCGCCCGGCCTCCTCCTCCTCCTCCTCCACCACCACCACTGCCTACTCCTCCTTACCCTTCGGAATGGCGACGTCAAGATCTTCGTTATCTCCGTGGACAGAGACCAGATCCGATCCCGCACGGACCAGGAACCCTAGAGAATTCGGTCGTCGCGGTGCTAAGAAACCCCCTTTCGCACACCCCGGAAGGCACGCGGCTCTCCTTTCAGGTTCGTCATCTATTCCTCGTCCTCGCTCGCTTCTCATCTTTCCAGCTCTCCTTCCATCGCAGCTACATGGCGGTGAAAAGCCAAAAGCTTCGGGAGCAATTCGCTGCTAGTGCGGTCTTCCGTGGCCGGATCGGATGCGGGAAGGGCATTTTCTTTGGTATCTCGATCTTCGTTGACGGATTCACGATCCCTTCCAGTCAGGTATGACATTAATTTCTGTTTACGTTTTTTTTATGAAATTTTATCAGTAGATCTGTCGATTTGGCTGTGATAGTGTGTTCTTGGATGGATTCCTGTAGGATCTCAGAGCTTGTATGATGATTCATGGTGGTCGGTACGAGAATTACTTCTCGAGGCGCTCTGTAACGCATATCATTTGCAGCCATCTGCCTGACAGCAAAATGAGGAACTTCAGGTCACCTTGGAGCATCACGGTATCTATCTGATGTGTTTGTTAAAGCAATTCTTTAATTGATTATGGTGATCTTTTGATGGTTCAGGGCATTCAGTCGAGGACTTCCAGTTGTAAAACCTGCTTGGGTGATTGAATCTGTGGCTGCTAATAAGCTTTTGAGCTGTAAATGTCTTTACTAATGATTTTCCTTTTTATCGTTTCCTAAAATTTTAGCATTCACATGATATTTGGCAACAACCCTACAACCTTTTGCTAAAGAAGTATTTTTTTTACCCTTTAGATGATAGCTTTGTGGAATATGATCTTGAGCTTTGAGCAAAGCATTTGCAATTAGCATAAATTTCTTGTATATGAATTAATGACACATGAAATGAATTAATGCCTCACCAATCAAAATCTAATGGCACAATCTTACTTGAAGCTTGATGGAGGGATACAAATTCATGTAGCAGATCCCATAGTTGAAATGAACATGATTTGATGATGACAACGATGCTATCACAAGAATATGTTTCTACTTCCATTTTCTCACAATTGATTAGTATTAGTTAACTTCAAGGTCTTGTGATGTTCCTCATAAATGATAGTTGAGAAATATTTAGCATGCGTGATGGAAATACCAACAAAACTGATTTTATTTGATGCTAAATGAAATGTATTTCTCATTTATTTAGCCTTTTTTCTTATTTTGCTTAGGGGTTCCTTACCAGTTAAATGAGCTTGAGAATGGGACTCATAAGCAACAAAAGCTGTCTTCCTTTTTTACTTCTAAGAGCGTGTCAAATCGGAGGGATGAAAAAACCACTATAGCTCTTAGTTCACTATCTACCAGAAGGCCGTTGTTACTAAAGAATGAAAAAATGAATCAGATGATAGTTGATGAGCAAGGTGAATGCTCAACATATAGAGAAGCTATGTTTAATGGAACTGAAAAGTTTTGTGAGGTGGAATATGAAGCATCAAGAATTAATGATATGAAAGAAAAGCATAAGGGAATAGAGATGGGACAGAGTTTTGCATGTGTGAACGAAGTACAGCTGAAGGAACAATTAGATAATCCATACAATGGACCTTGCAATCAGCAGCAGCAGGTAAAATGTTTTCGTCTACTAACATCAACATACATGTATCTATTTATCTGTTATATTTCTATTGGTATTCATGTTCCTTTGATTTTTTAGATTTATAACAAGATTTACAATACATGAATGTTTTAATTTATGTAAACATCTGTTCACTCAGCAAGCCATCTAACACTATATGGTTATGTTAGCTGAGTTACTGATTCTACTGAGTTTGTCCTTGCTTGGAAATGCTATTAAGTCTTTTCTAATTGTATGTTGAATAAACAAGCTAGGTTCATCTAGAATTGGATGAAACTGTTGGCTAGAAGTCTCTGACTTACAAACCAATTTTTCAAATAAATACTATTTATATCAACCTGTTACGATGCTGATTGTCTTTCTCATCTTTCTTGTTGCATTCATATTTTTATTCTACTACATGTTCTCATTTTTTTGCAAGCAAGTATTCAACATTGGTTCGTTGATGCCAATAAAACTACTTTTGTAGAGACAGCTCACACACTATACTTCTGTTTTTTTTTTTAATTCCTTCTGTATTTGGCATTGGCAACCTGTTTATATGTTTCTTCCTCTTATTGAGTTTAGCTTGCCATGAGGTCAGAGAATCTACTCTTTATCTTAATAGTAACTCCTAATATTTGAAATTTTTGTTGTACAAGAGTTGATTTTAATCATCTTCTGCTAGATAAAGTTTACTGGATCTCTAAAAATTTGGTAGCAGAGCAAGTTCTAAAGATAAATAATGTCCTTTACCTTAGATTCTGTGTGTTTAAGTTTTTGTTGATTCTCTTTTAATATTGCCTATATTTATGCTCATGTTAGTAATATCCGCATCTCTAGGGAGCTAACGAGGACAACTTCCAACAAATTCAGACTTGTACGACATCTTATTCGAGGCCAGATGATTTACACCCAGATGCTCATGATGATAATCATTTAGATATGATACCTCAGTCTCTTAGTCAGTTAGATTACTCGGTGCTTGATCAGTTACCTAAAGAATTGAAGGCTGATATTCTTGCATCACTGCCTCCGCACAGAACCCATCATTATCCTGGAAATGACCCCAGCACTAGTGAGAAGGATATGCCCTCTAACCCAGATGAAAATCCTGAAAATTCTAATATGTCTATGTGGATAGGAACTCCTCCAAGTTGGGTTGAGAAGTTCCAACATAGTAATTGTTTCGTCTTGAACATTATCGCAACACAGTTTGCCAGATCTGATACAAATGGCCTTCTTTCTCTGACACTCCAGTCCTTGAGTCCTTTTCTACCTTCATTTTCTGACTTAAGTTCAATGGAATCAGAGGAAATGATTTGCAGCTTGGTTGAGCTTTTCAAGCAATATATTAAGCTGAAGATTGAATCAGATATTGAAGAGTTGTATGTTTGCTCTCGGATTTTAAGAAGGTGCACCTTTATATTTAGTAGCATATATATTTTTCTAAGATCAACATTATTCTCTTCTTCTGCAATTTCCTTTTTCATAAGATCAATATTTTTCCTGTGTTTTGACATATCGAAGTTGATAATTGTACTGCATTTGTCATTCGCAAATTCACTTGAATCATACACGTGTTTGCCTACTAGTCACTTAATTTTGCCTCTGTAGATAGAAGTTTGCACCATCCTTTAGAGGTTCCTCTCGGCCTCTTGTTTCTTCGAATATCAATGTTTCGCTCACTTTTTTGGTGCAATAGTTAAATTTTTGGTTCACTAATTATGATAAATTTGGTCATGTAGGTTTGCAACAGATTTCAAGTTCCTGTTTCAAGTGTATGACCTGATCCTTCCTACTCTTCAGGTATAAATTCTAAAAGAATTATCCTTTTAACATACATGCCAAAATATGATATTTTTCCTTTCCTCAAATACACTTCCTTAGGGCTGTAAATGATATCAAGCCATACATAAACCGATAAGAGTTTGTTTATGCTCGTTCGGTGTCAAGTTTGATAAGAATTCAAACTAGCACCGCTTGGCTCATTTCGACGAGTCATCTAATTTCTATTAGTTAAAGATTGTTTACTTCCAGATCTCACTCCATCATGTCTAAGAATAATTTGAATCGATTGGTCTCTTGCCTTTCATGTTCTTTCCCCTCATGCTCAGAATATGTTATTACAAATTGTGCATCCTTCTAAAGAACCACATGAGATTTTCTTCAAATGTCGACATAATCAAACACAAGAATTTTAATTCTATCTTCTTCTTTTTAAAAAAAATTTACAACAGGCTTCTATTAGCGAGTACTACGGGGGAAACTTTAGCCTTCCTTCCGACAAATAACAAGCCCTTTGAAGTGGATGATTATTTTTCACACAAGTGTGAATTCTTCTACTTGCAATTGGTTTTATAATATTCATTGGTAAGTGATAACATGACATTCAATTGAGAAAATTTATATAGTGTTTGGCATTCAATTGAGATCTACTTTTATTTATCATTCATTTCAACACTAATTGATTATATACATAAGTACATTGCTAATGAGATTCAAATTACCTTTTGCATTATTTTCACATAATAATTATTATTGAATTGCAGGTACAAGTCAGAAGAATAATTGTAACTCTAAGCATCAACATAACCGGCCATGTAATATAGACACGAACACATTCAATAAGTCTTATGTAATTTTATTTATGTCGATGACAATCATTTATGGATACGAATAAGCAATATAACAATGCCCTCTAAGCAATGACATAGTAGTAAGACGTCTTCCTAATTTTTTAAGATTTTAAGATTAAGTTTTAACTTCGGCGAATTAACGAATAAATTTCTTTAATGAACGATTGACCTAAAAAAGTTGAATGTGAATGTTTCTCAATTTACCCTTTGTTAGTGAGAAACTTTTATAAAACCAGATTTGTCACTCCTAAGATAAGTTGACATAAGCTGAATACTTAATGCTAATTTTTAAATAGTGTAAGTTTTATTTTGAATTTACTTAGTAGATTGTAGTAAAAGATGATTACACTTACTTCATATGCTCTATACAGTCTGTCTCTAAATTATGTGAAGGGAATGAAACTTCGGTATGAATTTACTCCATAGATAAATAAAGAGAAGATTATCTTCTGACATAAATTGAATGAAGTAGGAACAGATTATAAAAAAAAATATGATTTTTTATGAAAGGATGCATTTAATTTTTAAAAATATCTAAATAAAGTCTTACTTATTTTTATTAATAGGTTTTTTTAAATAAATTTAACCATCATCAATCGTGGATCGGCTATGATTCTGTGCCTACTTGCACTGCTTGACTATAGCCACTCCTTATAGTTATGTTGCAAGATTATGACTATTAATCATAACCTTGACTATAAAATGGTACATCAGGCAACGACTATCTTGGTTAACATATAATATAAATGACATAATTGAAATAGAAGAGAAAATAAAAAACTTTGAAAGACATTTAAAACGATACAAATATGTATTTAAATTGGGACAGTAAATGAGCTAAGTTGAGTTAATTTTTATAATATTCAAACTTATTTGATAAAGTAATCAAATCAAGCTAAGTTGAATCCAAAATAAACCAAATCATTGAAATTATTGTTCAAACTTGGTTCAAGTTTGGTTTAAATTTGGATTGTTTAGATGTTATCAAACTTTCAATTTAAATTTATCTAATTGTTCAAAAGCTTTTACATTTTAAACTGGTCTAATTGATTATTGAACTTGATAAATAAAATTATTTATTCATTTTGATATTTTTTTTTATGATAGAAATTTTATTAATAACATTGTTCACAAATATTAACAAATTAAACATATATATATATACCTTCAAGTAGGGGTGTCAATTTGGGTGGATCGGGTCGGGTTGGGTCGGGTTAAGTTTTTTTTTTTTTTTTAACCCAACCCGAACCCGATCCGAACCCGAGTTCAACCCGAAACACCCCAATCCGAACCTGAACCCGACCAACCTGATCAACCCGAACCCAACCCATATAACCCGAAAATCAAATTCAAAACGACTTTTTTGGGTTATTTTCCCTATAATTCTTCACTTTTATCTCAATACTCTATCATTATCATACAAACATGATATTAATATACATAAAAACATCTTAATTTTTAAAATAAAATTCGATTTAACCCCAAAAAAATCCAAAAAACCCCATATTTTGGTCAACCCGGGTCAACCCGGGTCAACCCGAACCCGACCCGACCCAACCCGAAATTTATTAACCCTCCAACCCTCCAACCCGAACCCGACCCGAACCCGAAAATGCTCAACCCGAACCTGATTTTTTTCGGGTCGACTCGAGTTAGGTCGTCGGGTCGGATTCATTTTTGACCCCCTAGTCTGTTAGGCCATAAAAGTATTTTTATAATAAAAAGCTGAGAATTCTATATATTTTTTCACTATAGTATTGTCAAATCGACACATTCATCGACACATTCATGAGCAGAGTAGTCCGTTTATCAAAAACCCATCATATATGATAGGATGGGAACGGAACAGATCGAGAAATCTCCTAATTCAATCCATGGCGATTTGTAAGGTAGGTGGATCAGCTGGCAAACTCGGTAAAAATTATTTAAAAAAATAGAGAAAAGATTAAAATTTTAATTTTATACTGTGGATTGGGCAGATCAAACCTATAAACCTTATAAACCCTGAGTCTTTCCATTTTTTTTTTCCTCAATCCATGCTAATCTGGGCTTACCTTAGGATGGCTCATCTGGACCCATGATTTGCATGGATCGATCTACCTAGATCTAGAGGTGAGCAGCCAATCTATTAACCCGATCAAACCGCTCATATTGATTCAAATCGAATCGAAAAAAAAATCAAACCAAATAAAAATCTGCTTGAAAAATAGTGAAACCAACCAGGTTCGGTTTGGTAGCGGTTTACTGCTTTAAAAAAACCATAGATAACTGAATCGAACCACTTTACTGTAAAACACTCAAAACGACGTCGTTTTGTCCAACCCAACATGACGTTTTGTTCATAAAATTTAAACGGTAAATCAGGGACAAAATGTATAGTTGTCTAATGAGTAATGTTTATTAGACAATCACTGACATGATATCTAATGAGTAATATATTAGTCATAAACTACATTTGAATATTCTTATGGTCTATGTGGTTGCCTAATTGAGTTATGCTTATTATTATTTTAAAATATTTTATTTTTTTATTATATTTATATTTATATTTTATATTTTATATTTTCTTAGATATAGAATCGGATATCCAACTAACTAACAAACTATCGGATATCTAATACATAAGAACCGCGGTCAAATATAGAATCATGATATTACATTATCTGATCTATAAAATTAAATTATTTTTTACCCTAATAATTAAATTAATTCGATCGACAATCATCCCTATTTAAATCAGTTTTAAAATAGATTAATAAAATTTTAACCTAACGAATTATTTAACAGGACGACCAATATCGAAGCTTCAATCCAAATTGACATGGCCCAATTCGCTCTACCATTCTCATGTCTTTCTCGCCTCTTCTTTCTTTCCAAGGGGGAAATTTGATAAATAAACAAATGAAAAGCAGCCGAGCTGTGAAGGGGCTTTTCTTAGACTGACTTGGGTTTCTTGCTCTCTCGTTCAGCGGATCCGGAAGACCCATTGGCCGCCATGGTTCTGTCTTCATCGTCGGCGATGGATCCTTATGTATTCGACCCCTCGCCAGGGGTGGCCTCGGAGGTCTCCGTCTCGGGAGGGGTGGCGGTGGCCGCTTGTGCGTCTATGGCATTCTTCTACGTCGCAACCCTATATTCGCCGACCGTAATCTTTCGCCTCCCTCCTCCGGCGTCGCTCGATAGCTTTATCATTCGACGCTTTGCCTGCGCTGCTGTCTCCTCCGTCGCCTCGGTCGTCGCCTGTGGGTTCCTACTCGGAGTAAGCCGTGCTTCCACCTCGTCGATTTCACTACCATTCGCCCCAAGAGGTTCAGGGTTGACATTTTCTTTTTGTATCAGCTCGGGAGACTCGATGATTTTTCAGCCGTTTTGGGTGTTTTTGGTGTCAGGAGCGACCACTTGGCAAGTTAACGACTTGTTTGTGCTTCTAGGTTTTCTAGCATCGCGAGGTCGATGCTTTCGTTGTACTTCTAAAGAAAATTCGTGTTAATTATGTAGTGCCAAGCTGTTTTCTTTCCTCTCCTTCTGACTTCCCTGCTGTATGGAGGATCGTTTGTATCGAAGACATGGAAGTTGATTGCTTCTCGAAAAGAAGGCAGCAGAGAAAATTCTTGCAGCGGATTTGACATGTGTGTTCTGAGGTGTATGGATTGGATCACTGCTTATGCTCGGAATGTCATGGCATGGCGTAACTATGTAGTGGTAAGGCACCATGTGTTAATGAACTTCATATCATATTTTTCATCCCTTCTCACCAATAAAAAGTATAGAGTGCATGCAATGAAGTGTTTATCCAATGGTCTATTATGTAGTTAAGCTTTTGATACTTGAAAATACCTGTTTGGGTCACGTGCTAGAGTCTGAGCCTGATAGTTAGTTTAGGTTCTATACGTTCAGTTTCTTTCTTATTATATTAATTACTTATTTCCATATTTATTTGAGACAGTTCAGCTTGGTTAATTAGAAAATAAAGGAATATATACCTGTTTTTTTGGCATCATTTGACCTTGCTTTAAATTGTAGTAATAATTACCACCTGAGATAAACTGACTAAGGAACTTCTACGGTCAGGCTCCATTTACTGAAGAGCTTGTTTTCAGGGCATGTATGATACCATTGCTTCTTTGTGGAGGGTTTGGAACTTCAAGTATCATTTTTCTGAGTCCAGTTTTCTTCAGTTTAGGTAATTCAGTTGTAATTTTTAAGTACCTCAACTTTGATTGCTTTCAGTTTTAATAATAATATGTTATTTGTTTCTAAATTAACATATTAACTAGAATTTTCATGTAAAGGTTCTTGAACTATGAGAATTTGATGGTATTGAAAATGATTCACTCTCTGGATATAGCTTGTAACTTTGAGTTGAGAACAATATCTACCAACTGTGATGCATGTTTCATTCGATCTGTAAATTGCAAGTACCAAAATTCCTTATTTATTTTACTTTCTTTGACATGATAATAGAAACTCTTGTACCAAAAATCTGATATGGCCCTAGGTATATTTCTATTTTGTAGTAAGCAAATTTTTTACTGTTGATGTGAATCCTTGTTCCTTCATGTAATAAAATCTACTTTTCTTTATGTTGTTTTTGATTCTTCTCAAACATTAATCTCTCTCTCTCCCCTTTTATTTCTCTTTTCCAGCACATTTGAATCATTTTCTGGAGCTTTATTACCAGAAAAGATATAGATTTACAAAGGCTTTCCTAATCGTAGGTACTTATTTGAAGTTTTATTCAATGTCACTTAGCTTTCACAAAGTTCTATTTCAAGCTTTATCTACCATTTCTTATCTGTGACATAAACTATTTATGGTTTGTGCCAGGTCTTCAGCTTGGCTATACTGTGATTTTTGGATGGTTTGCATCCTTTCTCTTCATTCGAACAGGTTTGTAATGTCTCATATTTTGTCATAAAATGCAATACACCTCTTTTATATAATGCTCAGAGGGAAAGTATGAATATTGAAGCTTCTTTTACCTTGTATCTTCTTGTAAATAGTGTTTGGTTTACATATGCTTAACAAGTGGTGTAGGCAGCATAAGATTCTTCTACTGTTGTAGTTGCTTAGATCGGAAAAGAAGCAATAATTAGTGGTGGCTATTGAAAAATTTAAAATTTCTCCGAAAGCAATTAAAAATGAGAAAAAATAACTACTAGTTCTTTTCCATATGTTTGCTCAAGTGATGTAGGCTCCATAAATTCTTCAACTCTTGTTTGTCTTTGATCAATGAAAGACAACACTTAAAACATTTTCTAGATAAGGAGTTAAAAATGGAAAAAATAACTACTATTTTCTTTGCTGAAAATGATTTTAGCTTTTCTTTTTGTTCAGACGGACTATATACCATTGGCTTATAGTGAATTTAAAATTTCCATAGTAGAAAGGAGTTCCAACATAGCTTGCTTATGTTTATTTTTATTTTTGCATTTTGTAGATATTATACAGTGTCCAGCACTTAACTATAGCACTGTCTGCAGGGAACTTAATATCTCCCATAGTTGCCCATGTATTTTGTAATGTGATGGGCTTGCCAGTGCTGTCATGTCCAAGGACAAAAGGTTTGGACCCTAATCTGATTAAGATAATTTAGCTTCAAACTTCATATCAATTTGAGTAAAATATATTTTGCAGCCTTTTGCACAGTATTGTTTGTCGTTTTGTGGCTTATGGTTACTAACTACCATAGTGAATTATGCTTCACTAAAGTCTATTTCACATAAAATCATGGTCAATGGAAAATATCATATTAGCAAAAATGAGGGTTTGGATGGTTATTGAGGGAGCGTTGCCCAGAGTGTGATGGAAGAATAATTGACTATCACTTCTGATTATGCCAGTTTAACTTTGGTCCTAAAGCCGTGAAACAAGAGTTGAATGATAGGAATAATCAGTAGCACCATCAATTCTAAAAGAAATAACTAAAAGTCAATTGTTCCAACCAAATATCTTTAAATCAGAAGCAAGCCCATAATTATGGCAGAACATGATAAGATATAAAATACAATTCCATTAATCAATTATATTAATCTGAGATTTCCTACCGCTAACGTACAACACTACCATTTTGAAGTTTTTTTTTGCTTGGACTAGAAAGTCAATAGATATATTATTTGAGATCAAATTTTAACATTTTCTTCTGTACTCATTGACTTTAAAATATCAAATTTCGAATTTAAACTAGAAATTGAGTATTAACCGTTTAAAATCATTTATCGTTATTTGAGCAATCATAAGTTTGGAATCAAATACTCTGTTGGGACGTTGAGAGAATATAATGAATGGCCCTGATATGATATATCAGCAAAATTGAATTTGAAGATGTATTTTATTCCATACAATTCTTTTGTGTTCATGTTAGCACGCCCCCCTTTATTTGTTAGAAGCTGCTAGAATCATCTGTTACTGCCTCTCTCTTTGTTATATTAAAACCTTCATTTATTATTGTTAACATTGTTCTTGGTTGGATAAATGTCGGTTTGCATTGGCATTTTGTGTTTAGTGCAAAAAGATAAAAGCACATATATTTCAACTTGCAGGGTTAGCAACTTTAGCAGCTGCAGCTGGTGTGCTTTGTTTCTTTTGGCTTCTTTTTCCAGCCACTAGTCCATATTTGTACAATGATTTGAGAGATGGCTGCAACTGTTGGCATTGTTATTGCAGTTGGAGTTGATATTGAAGCTGGATGGTTATGACGTGATCATTTACACTATCAATTTGATCAGAAACAAGAAAGGTACCTCTATTCAACCCTGGCTATAAGAGTTAATTTTGTACCATTTTGATCAATGTGATGTTTAAATTATTGTGTTAAAGATTTGCTAGAAATGATTAGAATTCTGATGTGTTTTCAATGATTCGTCTTCCTTGAAACTCGCATCGTCCAATTCGGGTGAAAATTAATGTTATAAATTTCAGCATCAATGTTGATCCATATCAACGTATGGTTATGGGTTGGCATGAATCTTTTTGTGCATATCAAGCAATGGAAACTTAATTAGTCAACTGACATTGTCACCCTTCTCCATTATTAAATCCTCACAAGAACTGCTACATTTTGGTATCATTAATAACAACTATAATTAATCAACGCAGAGTATCCTCAGGAAAGAATACTATATGCTATCGTAAATATTCCACAATCTTGGATGAAACTCCATGATCAACAATCCACCTTCATCTTTTAAGCAGTCATAATATGGTCTCATCTTTAATCTTAAACAATTCTTATCATCTCTTCTGAGTCCTCTATGTGATCACCACGATATTAATAATCCCAATTGTTTGTCAGTGAGATAAATTATTCTCTCAATGTTCTGACTTTATCTACATGCATTATCATTGGGATATCCTTCTAAACCAAAACAACATATAACAATGCTTGACTTATTCCTTCCCAAGATCTGAGCCTCCACCTAATGCAACCATAACAACT
Organism: Zingiber zerumbet; assembly: GCA_037833815.1. Taxonomy (NCBI): domain Eukaryota; kingdom Viridiplantae; phylum Streptophyta; class Magnoliopsida; order Zingiberales; family Zingiberaceae; genus Zingiber; species Zingiber zerumbet. The sequence goes on from JBBMJZ010411580.1 coordinate 47,357, forward strand.
CTAATAGACCCACTCTAAATATTAGAATAATTTTCCATAGGTCCGTGACACCAAAACACAAAAGTTGTCCTCACCAACAAGCATACTCCAAAGCTACAATAGAACTGTCAAAAACTGGTTTGTGACTTGTGAGAGGTCTCTCTTGTCGTGAACTGTTGAAACTTCCAACAATTTAGGAATATGTTATCCCAATATATTTTCAGATTCAGCAGATAGTAGATGAATATTCAATTAGATAGATTCTAAATGGAATTTTACAGTAATATCTTAATCGATGGTATCGGCCTAGTTAATCGCTTCATGATGAGGTTAATAAGATCACTGAGCCGAATCTACAATAGATCAAACTGGATTTTTCAACCAAGTAAAGGAATTGTTTGTTTCAATCCCATTAATTTGTTCGTCGATCGATGGGTTTTTTTTCACCGTTTCCTTTGACAAGCCGGATCAGATGCCAAGCTGGTGATCCACACTTGGTCCGCCGTCACCGCCACGTCGTCGTCGTTACGGTGCCACGTCCACAGTGCATGCGTCGCGTTCGCCACCTCGAATCG
>JBBMJZ010411588.1:0-12325 GCA_037833815.1 Zingiber zerumbet
CGCAGGAGACCCAAGTTCAAACCCAAAGGAACATATAAATTAAACTTAGGATCAAACGTGTTAAGTTCCGCAGGCGATCCAAGTTTAATTTAAAGGAACACACGGTAGCTAGGAAAGGTTCAGATCACGTACAAAATTTTTATACAGTGGAATCATTAGGTTTTCTGAGTAGCAACCAACACACACTTCTCAAAGCTTTTCCTAAAAAGACATGTCAATAAAGTGTCCCTGACACAATGCCTCAACGAACTGAGCGTATCTCTGACGTGATAGTAGAAGCTTCCGCCGTATGATCTCCTGCCTGACCATGCCGCCGACCATGTCGTCTGTCGGTGACACTTGCTCCCAAAAGGATATCGACAGATCCTCCTTTTGTCTGTTACTGTGCCGAGCGGAAGAGTCGCTCGGCCAACCTTTAGCTACCCGAATGCTATTTTGCCATTGGGTCGAGTGGGATGACCGCTTGGCCAACATTTCACTGTCAGTACTCCGCTGATGTACCGCGTGGGGGCGAGCCGCTCGGCTACAATGCTGTTGTGTATGAATGTAGTCTGCTCGGTCGTGACTCCGCTTTGCTGGTTCCGAGGATTGATGTAAGGGCGAGCGGGGTGCCCGCTCGCGCATGCCCGCTCGCGCGTGCCCTTGCAGATACTTGTGTCTTGTTTTTCTGAGCGTCGGAAGCTCGGTACGTGGCCGAGCTGTGATGATGTCGGATCAGATTTTCTTTATTCCGATCAAGTGAGTGGGTTGCCTGACCGATCGGTGATATAGGAGAGTTAACCGTCTTGATTTTGACATCTACTGTGATATTAGTCCTCTGCATGATGAACCCATTTTTATCACCACATCACTATTCTTTCAATTTGATGAATGATTACGTATAAAGGGGTCAAGATGTATTAGTTGTGAGAGATGAATATGTGATTGTATAAGCTTGATTGAGCTCATTCCATCTTTATTTTGAATATATACATTTAGCCTTCAGTATTTTACTGAATCACGTTAGAAAATTTAAGTATTATTTATACTTAATTTTTATAATTCTAAAAGCAGGCATCACATTTTCCTTATAACCCCCTTTCTTTTCAAATTTAAAATTTTGAACTCCTCATTAAAAAATTCTTTCTTTCGAAATCGAATTCACCACGAAACTAATTAATAGATCTAACAAATTCTAAAGCATTTTAAAACAAAATCAATATACTTATGTAAGTCTCTTGAACATGTCCATGTCCTTAAATGTGAATTCAACAAAATAAATTTAAACAGATAGAGTAAAAATTGATATGTAGCAAAAAGGAAGCAATATAATAGAAATGTAATATGTGCTTTTGAAATTATAAAAAATGGGGCAATACTCAAATTTCTTCGCTCGGTCAAATAAAATGCCGTTTATCCTTTATATATATATATATATTATTAAATTAATATATTTCCAATTATTTAGAGTTCAACTGTAAATTAAAGAACAATTTGGGGGCAAATAGAAATTTGTCCACATATTGTGGGTTGGGTTTCATTTATATATAAAAGGAGGGACTTTAGCAGCATTGTCTCGATGGCAATGGAATGATTGATTGCTAGAGAGTGAGATTAAACATGGCTCGGCCTCGTTAGGGCGAAATAAAGAAGGGCAACAGCAGCGAGCGACCGAGGCAGCACAAAGATTATCAAGATTCTCTGCACCCTCTTCCCTCCGCCGTCGGTCATCCTCTTCCTCGTCGGCCATCCTCTTCCTCGTCGGAAAAGCCAGTCTGAATTTGACGCATTGAACTGTCCCGGTCGCTCACGACGCACCAGTATCAGGGCATCTCGCGGGAAAGGAAACCTGGTCAGAAGATGAAGGGGAGCGGCGATGTCGTCGCCGGGACGACGACGGCGGAGGTGCCCCTGCCTACGCAGCTAGACTGGAAATTCTCGCAGGTGTTCGGGGAGCGGACGGCGGGCGAGGAGGTCCAGGAAGGTATGAGCTTTTGATCCCCTACTCAGATCGGTTCTTGGTGGTGCTAAGTGAGCTTAGGATGTTGCTGGGATTGTTTTTGTTCTGCCTGAGTCGACATTCTTTTTTTCTCGCTACTATGCTCATAGGTCTGTAACCAATAATGTAGATTTGGTTGGCCTACGGCTGTAGATCTCCCTATTTCACGTAAAGGTTGAATCTTTTTTGCTTTTCTGAAGCAAAGTGTCTTAATGTATATGAAGTTTCTGTCGTCATGTTTACCATCCGTTATTTGCGATTGTGAACTACTTAGCTGCTGAGCTTGCGATTATTGCATGGAGAAATAAAGTTATGGATCCACGCTGTGTTGTGGTTATAAAAGATTTACTAGACTTTCTGGATAATTCTCTTATGGTAGTCTTGCCATGTACATTCTTTGATCTTTTCAGTTCGTTCATCATCTCTTTTCAGAAGATCAGTTTCTCATATTCATTACCAACCTATACATTTCACTAGTAAACTGATATGTTTGCACGGGATGGAATTTGAATAAGGGAGTATATGGATGTTGATATGTAGATGACACTCATGTATGAGTTGATTCATCCTGCATGCTCAAGTTAATCTAAACATCTCAGAGTTTCATGTGTGCATTAAATATAAACAATTTTTATCTATAGAAAAGATGATGATCCATCTTATCAAAAGATAGCATCATGTTGTCTATCTGATGATGGGGCTTCTTAGTTCTTATGTTTGACGCTATTAGATGGTGCTCTCTGATTAAAAATGTGTTATTTTGCATGACATTCTTTATCATTCTGGAAAACATTTGCATTTTAAGTTAAAATCATACTTTTATATGGAGACATTAGCAGATGTTACTTCTCTTCAAATTAATATTATTATTATTATTCATATCATTACTTTTATCTCCTATATACTTATTTTTGATGTAGCAATTCAAAATCGGGTGATGAAGTGTTGAACAAAGAAGAAATTGAGTGTTGTTTTAGAATTTTTAGATGTTAAACAACTCAGGAATGACTGAGTGTCATTTTCAAATGTAAGATTATTATACAACTAAGAAATAAGCCAGATTTTAGCTAATCTAGCTTGTTGCTAGTACTTTATTTTCTGTTAGATCACTGGAGATCTTTCATCTAAGTTGCATCCATGGCCCAACCCTTTTTTTTTCAGTTGTGTTTCCTCCTCACTTAGTAGAGGGCTGATCAATCTCTTTTCCAAGCTAATACTTATTAAGCTGGATAAATGAAGACAAGTCAGGACAAAGGATATAGGCTATGACTTTTTAGTTTTTTTATTGTCGAGCCTTGAATATTATTATTTGTCTACCAGAGATTATAAATGGGACTTGTGAGTTTTTTTTTTTTTTTTCAATTCTAACGAGTCCTCAACAAAGAAAAACAGCTCAATGGACTGCTCCCTCAATGTTATGGAAATGAGATTAGGTCTCCTTGAGCTAGGAAGAGTAGGTTTCTTATGTTTCTTTATTTTTTTAACACGTATGAATCTTTCTGGTAGTGTGACAACATCATTTCCCATCTATTTCTCTTTCTTTCTATTTTCTCTGTGCCAACCTGCATTCTATGTGTATGACCTCACTCCATTGATTCTCTTTATACGAATTTGTTATGTTTTGGGATATTGGGTCACTTAATCTGTACATATGACACTTGTCTGTATTTGGTCCAGTTCTACTGATTTGTGAGACATCAGTTGCTACAGTCCAATGTTATTAGTAATGCCTATAATTCTTATTAAGATGGAAGGGTTACATCAATTCTTCTTGTTATATCCTTGGGAAATGCTTTGCTAGGACCTTATTTCTATCTCTTTACCCTTATGTAACCTTCCAAATAAGGGAAGTAAAAAACTGTATTTAGAACTACAATTTTCTTGGATGACATGTTCTCATCATGATTGACTATTTTTCAAGACTTGTATAATAAGTTAATAACAGGTGTTGGTTTCTCAAGTCCTTTGTTAAGATTTATTCATCTAATCTGTCAGAAAATTAACCAAATCATATCAGGAACACTGGTAGTAGTTCCACTTCCACACACATAATTTAATTGTTGTTTCCTTTTTATATTGATCACCAACAAAATTACCATATTGAATATTCTGGTCATATCTTCATGTTCTATTTTTAATAATTTATAACTTTCTTGGCTTCTTCAAATCCTGCGTCTTGCCATGTGACAAGCTTGATGTCTGTTTCATTGCAGTTGATATTATTTCAGCCATTGAATTTGACAAGTCTGGTGATCATCTTGCCACTGGAGATCGAGGAGGACGTGTTGTTTTGTTTGAGAGGACTGATGTTAGAAATGTATATAAAATCCCTAATCTCCATTCTTGCTTGTGTCTTAGTGGTTGACTACCTTTTTTTTTTCCTTTCACATTTTCCATTTCAATCTGCAGCATGCTTCACGGAAGGATTTGGAGATGGATGGCAATCCAATTAGTAGGCACCCTGAGTTTCACTACAAAACCGAGTTCCAAAGCCATGAGCCTGAGGTACATTGTGATAAATAAAAGCTATTTAAAGTGTACCCCGATTTGAAATAGAAGCATGATGTGTCTCATGTTCATACTTCAGTTTGACTATCTTAAAAGCTTGGAAATAGAGGAGAAGATTAACAAAATCAAGTGGTGTCAGACAACCAATAATTCTCTTTTTCTTCTTTCTACCAATGACAAGACAATTAAGTGCTGGAAGGTAAGTCTTTTTCTCACTCCTGAGATTTTCATCTTTCTTCTTTGATCAGTATCATACAACATTGGTTTTTCTTTTTGAAATTATGATTCTATATAAACTGAGAAATTCAATATGCTTGTTAACTTTTTGACTACACAAAAATGTTTTCTTTTTTCAGAAGATAGTATTGACACAACACCAAATTGAACTATTGGATATGTAAGGACAAAATTGATAAAGCAAATGGGGATAAACTATGTCACATAAAATAAATTTTGATCTCACATACAAAATTGAAATGAGATTCTTTTATTAACTGAAACTTTGTCCTCATTCGTGGAATCATAACTTGACAAATACCATATCAAATTTGTTGCACGTTGAGAACTTAAGATCACGAAACTATCTTCCTCAATCTCCCATCTCTTCTTTGCTCTTTTGTGGGTTTAGCTGTTCCCTTACCTCCTTTTCGGTGGCAAGTGATCACTGCTGATTTCTTAAAACATCCATCCATTCCTTAATCCATCTGACTTTTATCAAGTCTCCAATGATTTTGCTGCTGTAATTTTAGTTCTATTTGTTTTTGTTCTATAACCTGAGAATTTGGACAACTTTGTATTGGTAGCAGTTAATTTTGAGAATTTGTTGAGTTTCCAAACTACGATATGTGAGGTAAAGATTTTCTTTGAATAACAACAATGCAATATTTTATTCCTTTTAACTTACTTATCGAGACTTGGCTGCTAAGTAAATAAACTTAATAGAAAGAGATTACAGGAGTAAAATTCATTTAATTTATCTCATCACACTTTAATGAATGTTGTGCCATATTAGGCACTCCAAGTGCATTACAATTAAGATTATAGAAAATTTATAATTTTCCATTTTTATTTTTGTGCATTTGCTTTCATGTCTATTTGTTGCTTCTTTTGTATTATTTTGAATTCAGTGATTTTACATTAAACTTCATCTCTTGGATTCTTGGGTAAGTTTGCCTAGATTTTTCTATACTGTATTATATTTCTATACAGTTTTTTTTTGTAATAACATATAATATACATATTCATTTCTAGCAATTGTAAGTTCGTCTATTCTTGTTTCACTTAAAAAAATTTGCTATAAGGAGAAATAAAAGTGTGCTTACAAATATAGTTTAGTGAATCATTAGTTTTGTTACCCTTAACAATGCATAAAAGTTATAAAAAAAACTCGTAATTCTTACGCATTTAGTTAAAAATTACATATAATTTCAACTCATTTTGAATTACTATAATTTTCCAAGAAAATTGATTCTCTTAAGTTTATAATGACATTTGACATTGTAGATATTTGGAATTTTACTCCACTAATGGTTCCTTTCTGAAACTAAATAGGTGCAAGAAAAGAAAGTGAAGAAGATTGCTGAGATGAATATACACGCTTCAGAAAATGGGAGCATTGCCAGCTCAAGTACAACTACTTCCACGAGTTACTTGCCAAATGGTGCTTGTGCTGTAATACCCCACAATCACTTGAGCAGCGACCTCTCTTACCCCTCTGGATGTTCTGCATCACTACGTCTGCCAGTGGTAGTTGCACTTAACTCTGCCTATTACATACAAAGTATGATCTGAAACCTAGACGCATAAATAGAAAAAACCATTCAAAAGGAGTTGATCCCTGGAACAAAATGTCTTGGCACCTATAGCCAACTAGCAGACCTTGTTTGCATATGCGTTGCATTTACCCATTCATTCATGTATTTTGGGTTCTTATACTTCTTTGCATACTGTTCCATCATTTCAATTCATGAGTTCTATTGTACTATAGGTGACAAGCCAAGATACATGTCTTATTGCCAGATGTAGAAGGATCTATGCTCATGCTCATGATTATCACATTAATTCCATCTCTAATAACAGGTGAATGGCTCATCTCCTACAGTTCTATTTTCTCTCTTTTCATTTCTACCATGTTTAGTTACTTTATGGAAAAATTCTTTGTATCTTCCATTCAACTTAATGTTTTTGTTTGCTTAGGCATCATTAATGTTGTTATTAAGGCAAGTTTTTGATAAGATAATTTCTAGGGATTATGCTATTAACAAATTCCATATATAATTTTGAATAGTTCATTCAACCTTTTGGCATGACAAATTGAGTAAATCTCGATAGGCAATCCATCTTTTTCTAGTTGATATCTGTTCAACTGATAAAAATATTGTTCAGATTTGGTATCCTGATGGACCATTAATTTGTTAGGGATATATTTAAATATATATTTGATGTCATTGCCTGTTGAGGTGTTACTTTTCTGATTTGCATCCCTCATAATTTCATCCTTTCCTAGAAAGACATTTACGTCCTGTGATTTTATTCAGCTTTAAGGGTAATTGTATTTAATCACTAGCAAATGTGGGACTATATCACCCTTATTAATGTTGTGAGGATGAAACCCTGCATCAGGAAGGTGTGAAGAGTACATGCCTTCTCAATGCTCAAAGTCTTATTTATCCTTTGAGGTTCCTTTTTGTTAGTGTTTCACAGGTCTGAGCCAACATGCCTTCTCAATGCTCAAAGTCCTATTTATCCTTTGAGGTTCCTTTTTGTTAGTGTTTCACAGGTCTGAGCCAATATGCAAAAAGTTCATTGGATGTTTTGCACATTGCTTTGAATCACGTTATAGTTACTTGTCTCTTTGGGTGCTATCTTGAAGAAATGATATATCTTAGGCATCTATATTTATTTTGTTAACATTTTGGTAGTGGAACAAGAAAGTATAGAAGAAAGCGTTGGAAACAAGAACAACTTACAAGTTATTATACATTTGCAAGAATGAGGAGTACTTAAAAAAGTATGTAGTAGCTAAGAAAGCAGTAAGTGAAGCCAAGAATGAAACTTTTGAATGCCTATACCTATGACAGGATACAAAAGAAGAGTAAAGGGACATCTATAGAATAGCTAAAGCGAGGGAGAGGAAGATAAGATATATTGTCTAAATAAGATGCATTAAAGATGAATGCAATAGAGTTCTAGTAAATGATGAGGAAATAAGCAATGGAAGTAGTATTTTTATTAACTTTTAAATGAAGGTTTAAGTGAACAACTTAACTTTGGTAATTTAAGTAGGTTGGAGAAGTATAGAAATTTAAATTTTTATTATAGAAGTCAAACTTTAGAAGTAGAACGGACTTTAAATATGATAGAAAATGAAAAAGTAATTGGGCCAAATATTCCGATAGAGGTATGTAAGTGTCTAGGAAAGTAAGACATTGAATAAAAAACTTACGATGTTATTCAACTTGATCTTGAAAATGAAAAAAATCTAAAACTTGATCTGAAATTTTACGAAACAACGGTTAGACCTGTTATATTTTATGAAATAGAATGTTATGACTCAGGCTCATGAGTAGAAGATAATAGTCGCAAAGATGAGGATGCTAAGGTGAATGTGCGGACATATGAGGATGAACATGATAAGAAATGAGAACATTAGAAAGAAAGTCAAAGTCAAAGTTGCACTTATTGAGAGAAAACTTACTTAGACGACCAATGAATGTTACAATTAAGCAATGTGAAATTATGACAAATACACATATTAAACGAGGAAGAGGAAGATTAAACGAGGAAGAGGAAGATCAAAGAAGACTTAGTTAGCAATGATAAAATAAGATAAAATTTATTTAAATATAGATGATGGTATACTAGGGGATAGAGTCTAATGATGTAGAAAGCACCAGATCGCTGACTCCACCTAGTTGGACAAAGCTTGGTTGTTGTTGTAACATCTTGGATGGTAGTCCTTGTAATCTGCTACAATTCTTTTATACAGCATCTTAAAGGAAAGATCTGTCAGATTTCAATAGCTATAATTTGAATTTATATTCAATTTCTTAGTTAGGAAAAGGTGCATGAAAGATTTTGTAACTGAAATTGCCAAGAATCTTTTTGATGATTACACATTGACCTGAATTACATCGAAGGTGTATGTCTCATGAATCAACATTTGTATGATATCCAAATCTATTACCATTGACCTCAAGTTCCTTTTTTATTATACACATCACATCTTTTCTTTCTTTTTAATGTGACATTGTCTCTTTTAATTATCATTAGTTATTACTTCTCTGAGTTACAAAAGTTCAGACATCAAATTGTCAAACCAAAATTTATTTTGGCTACATATTGCGACCATACAAGACTTTATTAGACTCATAGGATAGCAGACATTTTGGATCTTAAAACTTATCTTCTTCTTTTGCATAATCCTTATTCAAGATTTTCATTTAGAATATTTGCTAACCTATTGGCCATCACTTGATCCGCATTGAATTCTGAATATAAACAATTTTACTGGAACAATGACCTTGTTTGTGTGGGTGGTGGAATATCTTTTGCCACTACTTTGCCCTAATATAACAGAGTGCTTATACATTCCATAATGGAATGCCTGTGCTTCCAATGAAAGTTCTCAATAATCTTAGTGGCTACACTTTGGACTCTTTCTTAAGGTTAAACTCCTATTGCAATGCTAATTATATCTTCTTGAAATAAAGACCCAGTTCAGCCTAACTATGGTCCAGCTGACATTATTCAAACTCAGACAGTTATTCTGAAAGTCTTAGAAGTCTGAGGAGTTGACGAAGATAAAACAGACAAGAACTGCTTTTAGTTCATCATCCATATGGACTGTATCGGCTGCACCATGAGCTCCTGGAAGGTTCCAGACATGATCTGGCAAGCTCAATAATGGCAGTAACTAAATCATTCACCTTGAAATGTGAATTAGGCTGAATAGTTCTGATTAATTTTCCTAAATGCCTTTGGGCAATCCTCTTACTTTTTTATGAATATTTAGGAGCTTTCTGTGACATGGTATATCATTTCTTAAGTAGAGAAATTGTTATTGATGCTCAAAGATTACTTGTATTGTGAGACTTGATAAAACAAATATTGATGCTCATTTCTGCTCAGTGATGGCGAGACATTCATATCAGCTGATGATCTGCGAATAAATCTTTGGAATTTGGAGATCAGCAGTCAAAGCTTTAATATTGTTGATGTGAAACCTGCAAACATGGAGGATTTAACTGGTATTGCACAACATTTGTTTTATAGAAATTTCAATACACTGGCAACCACCAACTCAAGAAACAAGGCATTTTCATCAGTTTGGTTTTCTTAGAGTTTCTGGATGACTTAACATGACATGGGATAAGGACTTAAGGCACTCCCTAATTCTAGATGCAAATCATCATTGGAACCACAGTTGTATAGGCAATCCATAGTTTCTATCATTCTATGTGAATCTGATAGATATTCTGTATGAGCCTTGTAAAAATCAATATAGCAGATTAATCTGTTGAACATTTTGGTCCTAATAACATTCTTAGCTGAAGGAATTTTTCTCTGCCTGATACTTATCTTTGAATTCATCCATTTTGTTTTCTGGTTTTATGTGATTAGATCATATTCTTTTGGCGATGGGTTAATTCTTGATCCTTATCAACATTGGGAGTGTGGATATAACTTGCACTATGAGATTTCTCCATCCTTCAGTGAGAATTAAAGAGCCTATTTTAATATTATCCCGACACTTTGTGAATGCCCAAACAGATGTTTGGAAAAAAAATAATAGAAGATGGCCATATAAGATCCTCGTATTTGTTTGTTTGGGGCTTTTCTCTTGTGGGACATATTATATGCTCATTGATTCATGACAGGCTGTCATTTTTGCGGTTGTCCATCTCTCATATTGCTTCTCCTTTAATCTTCTCTTCATTGTCATGTATCTTAATTTCTTGTAATTCATTGTTATTTATTCAGAATGTTTCTTAATTTCTTCTAATTCATTGTTCTTTCCTGTAATTCATTGTCATAAAACTATTTTCATTTTTTTTTAATACTTCAATTTATGATTTTTTTTAATGGTAAAATTCCATTAGAGGTGATAACATCTGCTGAGTTTCATCCAACCCATTGTAACATGCTGGCGTATAGTAGTTCAAAGGGCTCAATCCGGCTCATAGACTTGCGGCAGTCCGCATTATGTGATAACCATTCCAAGATGTAAGTAATTCTTATCTTACTATATTCATCAATATGAGAATGAATGAAGAAGAAAGTGCTAGTCACCAGAATTGCCATCTTATGTTCTTGATGCCATCTAACATAGAAGTGAGATATTTGATCTACAGGTTGGATGAACGTGAAGCGCCTGGTTCACGGTCATTTTTCACAGAGATTATTACATCAATTTCAGATATTAAATTTGCAAAAGATGGAAGATATCTCCTTAGTCGAGATTATATGACCCTTAAGGTTCACTCTCCTGATTATTCTTGGGTCATTTGTCTTGTCTCATTACATTTATGCAATATCTCTCGAGCCGCTGTCATTTTTTGGCATACATAAGATGAATAAAATTAAATAACCAAAGTATCGTTGAGTAAATTATGGTAATTTTTCAAAAGCTTGTCGAGTCTATTAGATATTGGTACTCATCAGATTTTTCTTGCTAGGTTTTAGGTAGTCCAAATTGCCTTGGGACACACTCGACCATCTATGGTTACTTCTGCTCATAATTCTAAAGGTTGATACAACTCAAGGATCAGCATTAGCTGATTTAAGATTTATCATTTACACAAGAAAACATAAATCATATGGTGGTCTCAACGGCTTAGCATCATTTTGATAGTTGGTAGTGGTTTCACAAGAAGCATCATCATGTTGGCTTAGCTGGGTTCTCATAGAGATGATAAATTAAAAGATGGTAATAAAAAAGTTGAGAAAATGGAAGGGAGGAAAAAAAAAAAATCTCTTTTGGCTTTTTCCCTTGAATGGATGCATATGGATGTTGAACAATTTTCTATTGGAATCTTTGTGACGAAAGAAGCCATACACAATGTAATTTCACATTGTAACAGGATCTCAGATCTCCTAATGGTTTCGAACCATCTTTAACGTTGACTGCCAATCTAGATATTATTAATTAAAAGGTTAGATAAATAAGTATCAATTTCTAATTTATCTCAACAATTTTTAATTTAGAAATCAATTATTTACAACTCTTATAAATAATTTTTTAAAAAATGTTTCATGATTAAGTTAATTTTATAAAATTAATTTTGGCCTTTTAATATTCTAATTGAAATATAATTAATACTCAATTAATTTTAATTTATCCCTTTCAATTTAATTGCATAAATTAAGCCCTTAATCTTGCAATCAAGCTCTCTAATTAAATTTAGTTGAGTAAATTAACTCTTATTTTCTTCCAATTAAATCCTCTACTAGTTAATCAAAATAATTACCTCTTAATTATCTAATTACTAATTAGAATAATTAACTCTCCATGTCTCTCAAGCTACATGCATTTCATGCTAAAGTTTGAGACTTGAGTAAGTAATAATATATACATGACAATTTACTTAAATAATTAAAGATTCCAATTAAAATTCTTCTTTAGGCGTGCAAACTTTAATTATCCTCTAATAAGACATTAAAACTCTGATTAATCTAGAAGTGGTGAGTTCCATGAAAGCCTTTTTAAGCGACAATTGACATGCGGGTTAATTCTCAATTTAGTCCCTCGTTTTTTAACGCTGTGCTGATTTCGTCCCTAATTTTTCAATTGACCAAATTTAATCCTCCAATTTTTGAACGTTTTCCCAAATTGATCCT
>JBBMJZ010411597.1:0-12325 GCA_037833815.1 Zingiber zerumbet
CGTGTGGATACTTCTAGAGGAGTGTCTACTTTGACACTCTCGAGATCCGGCAACGTTTGGACGAGCGGGAAAGCGAAAGGCTTCGCATCGAAGGTATAAACTTCTTCCATGTAGATCTAGGAGTAGATCTAGGTAAAAAATCGTACTCGTAGTTTTTTGAAAATTTTTCTTCGCACGGATCCGTTGGCTAGGGAGTTTTGGGATTTCCGCGACGTGAAAAAGCGGTTTTCGCTGTCCGAAAAACCCAATAAATTGAGCCCTACATCTTGTCGCCGAGCCATTGAAGGAGGCGATGACGGTCTTGCCCCAATGGTGTGCGCTTGACCCTCCTCCACCATGGGTCGGCCCTCGAGCTGTAGTAGTTGTACTTTATCTATCAAGTGTTGTGCTTCTGTCTCCGTAAAAAATGTCCTAAGGAAGCTAAAGCAGCGACATTGAAGTATCATTGACTGCTTTTACATGCCACAAGAAATTCTTATACAAATTCTTCACATTGCTATGCAAAGCGATAAATTATTCCTCATAACTCATTCATCAAACGTAGACCGTGGAATAGATTTGGGTTGCAGATGGCAGAAAGTGTCGCCACAGCACCATTTGCAATAGGGAGGAAGCTTCATTTTGCTGACCACCATGGAAAAATACTCGTAAAGAAAATAAGCGTACGGAGGCATATTGATAAAACAAAATATAGAAGCAAGATTGATTACCTCTGGGCTTAGTAGATCTTCACGAAAAATATAGATTAAGGTATTTTAGGAATTAGAGTGATGAAGAAATACTAAATTTAATTAGTGAATGCTTCGAGTAAAAACTTTGGAAGTGATTATTCAACTTCTTTCGCTCACGTTTCACACAGATGACGTCAATTTGATCCGGTTTGACTATCTCACCACAACAATACAGCGACAAAAATCCACTTTAGTGACGGTCTAGAAATCTCATCACGATGACACGGTGGCAGAAATCCATCTCGGCATCAAAAATGATGACATCAATGCCTCCTCCTTAGATTTATTCTCGTAGTATAGTGATTTTTTACGAAGAGTAACAAACATCAAAGGATTCGTCGGGAGGCCTGGCGAAACCACTCTGATGCTTGAGTTAAAATGAAAGTTTTGATAGTAGTGAAAAGAAAGAAATAAACAGTAAAAGTATATGGTAGTAGAGCATATGAGATGTAGCCCCCTCCTCTTTTGGCACCTTCCCCTCTCTTATAAGGAGAAGCCCCAATCTTTAATAACAGTCATTCATGAACATTCAAGGAGCATTAAGGGGTATTAGGGAGAGTTAATGCATGATTAAAAGGGGGCATTAAGGAGTATCTTGTAAGTTCTATATTGACCAAGTCAAGGGACATACCACATGGACTCTATGTTAACTGTGTTAAGGGACATTCCACTTGGGCATTATATTGACCCAAGTCTTGCCATGTGGAGGCTATATTAATCGAGCGTTGACCTTATCGCATGACTTCCTATTGACCGGGTCAAGGACCAGCTATATGAACCCTTATTTACCTCAGCATCAACTCATATAATGATTTTACCTGTATGGTTGTTCATTAGCAATCTTACAGTGAGAATGATATCTTAGTGTGAAGATAGCTCCATAAAGGATTGAGATTGAAGTGTAAACTAAACTAAATTGATAGATGTAACATGTAATTTGGCTTTATTTTGAATTTACAATCACAAATACGTCTAAATCCATTAACAATTTAGAATACATGCTAAATCTATCAATTTACCTTTAATTAGTGACATCCATAATAACTTGACAAGATCCAAATTAATCAAACATTCAAGTAGTTGTTTGATTTTTTTTTTTTTTTTTTTTGTGAGTTGGCCCAAAGAATCCAACTAATCTTATGAAAATTTTCCATCGATAATGAAATAAATCAAAAAAATACTTTCTGGCACCCATCCTTCAAACACTCACAAAGTCCTTCCTTGACAGCTACATTTGCAGGCCTAGACCTACTGAGTTAATAACACCGAGAGCAACAATTAAGTGAGCTACCAACCTTGCATTAAACATATATGCGACAAACAAACAAACAAGAGTTCAAACATTTGCTCCAGAAATTGACAGAAAAGATTACGTACAAAACCTAGAGATTGTCGACACAGAGATGAAGTTTGACGGAGACATCGAGAGCAACGCATGCATTTACCAACTTGTGTTGCTGTTCTTGCTGCCTTTGGATTTTCCATACAAGCGAAACAGGTTGAAGGCAGACATGGAGGAAACGGTGACCATGCAGAGGCAGGCCAGGAAGGCACTCGCAATGCCCTCCCCTACCCTGGTGCAGAACCTCCCGTAAAGGCTGCATATCTTCATCCATTGCAGTTCCGGCTGCCCGAATTTCCCGAGCTCTGCCGATTGCGCCGCCGAGGCGACCGCGGCCAAGGCCAGATACGCCATTGCCTGAAGCAGACAAGATCATATATAAATCTAGCAGTCGCTTAAGGCGATCGAGGTAAGCAAGGGACCTGATCGAAAGAGAAGATGGCCAAAGCCAGGGCCTTGTTCAAGAGGGCAGCTCCCTTGACCATGCTCGACGCACACCTCGCTCCCTGGATCAGGCTATAGCCGGCGGCCATTCCATTAACTGCCACCAGGAACCTGCAAATCAGCCGTGCACAGCAGTATGAGCAGAGCAGGAGAAAAGAAAAGGTCCGAGGATCAGGAACGACTACGGCAGGGCTCGGTAGCTTACACAAGAGCTTTCATGTCGGTGAACTTGGCCTTCTTCTCCACCGAGAAGAACTCCCTGACCTGGGTGTCGGACCCTATCAGGGCAGCCGCCAGAACCCCAAAGCCACAAATCGCGCATCTCAGGGCGAGCTCTGCCACCTTCAGTCTCCTGTCCACGGCCTTCAGCTTGCTGCCCGCGTTGTACACGGCCACGTTACCTGGGCTGACCCCTTCCGCAGGCATCATCGGCTCGCTATAAAGCCCTCGAGAACAGACACCGGCAAGGAGCCACGAGCCACGAGAAGAGAAAGCTGCCTCTGGCCTGCTCTAACTTTATAGCAACTAGTGCGCAGTTGTCCACCACCACCACCGCCACCGGCACCTTCGCGTGCCAATTTGGAGGGGCCAATCTATCGGATCGCGTCCCCTGGCTTGCTTTAAAGGCGACGCTTTTGATTGATTTTCCTAATTGATGTATCTTTACCTCATCTCTGCTCTCGTCGGGTGCCATTACTTCGTCTGGCGCTCGCTCGCTCGCTCATTGGAGTGGAATTTATTGCGGCGACGAAGGAACAACGAGAATTGAATTCGCATTTAAGACGCTGAGCTTTCTCCATCAATGGCCCCAAGGAAGGATGCTCGACTGTACTATGCACCATGTGTGAAGTCTTTGACAGATGGTACCATGTCCCCAGAGCTTAGCGTAAGAAGCATGGCACCTCTGAGGAACTTACTAGGGAGGTAAATGAATCAAACGGCTCCCAAGTTATTCAGAGCTCAGTTCGATAAAAAATTCATTCGAGTTCGTTCATTTATCTTATCGAGCCAAGCTCGAGCTTAAGGGTATTCGGCTCGTGAATATGTTCGTTTGTAGGTTCATGAGTCAAAAAACGAGCCTTAAAATGAGCCTTAAATCGAGCCTTAATCGAGCCAAAAAACTAGCTCTAAAACGAGCCAAAAAACGAGTTCTAAAACGAACATTAAAACGAGCTTTAAAATGAGCCAAAAAAATGAGCTCTAAAATGAGTCCGAAAACGAACCCGAGCTCGCTTAACAAATTAGACTTGTTAACTATGATAATCGAGGTATTAACGAGCTAAGCTCGAACTGTTCGCGAGCTTGATAATTCCAAAACGAGCCGAGTTCGAGCCTTGTAATAAAAGTTCGATTCGAGCTCGAACCTTGTAATAAAAGTTCGATTCAAGCTCGAGCCTAATACTGTTCGGCTCGGTTCAGCTCGTTTACATCCCTAGAAATGACAATTTAAAATTTACCCCATTATGTGTCTATGGTCTGTATACTTATATAAACCTCTCTTTATATCCATAGGGTTGATACTAGGGGAGCAGTTAAAGTTATGGATCTACCATTTTTGTGTTTTTTACAGATGGTACCAAAGAGGGGACTGGGAATTTCCAGCTGAAGTAATTTTTTTTTACAAACTATTTAGTTGATTTCCAGCGGTATATTTTAAATCGCCCCAAAGGACATATTTAAAATTACTAAATTCCTTTAAAAAAAAGCAGATTATCCTAAAATTCCTGCATGCAAATTTAACTTTTTCCTCTGTCATTGTATCAGATTAAATTTAAACTTTTCTTTACTTTAACGTCATGTTAACTCTCTAATATATTTCAATTTACTTAATTATCCTTCTATTTTAAGATAATGATTTGGAATATCATCAAACGAGACCAGCGAGAAAACATCCACAGGGATTTTAGTTCTACTGAGAAACTGCATCAAACTAACGCGAGATATCACAATGATTCAGCAACAGAAAAGTATAGATTGGGAGAACAGATGAAGATCTTATTTATTATACCACAAAGATCCAAAGAATTTACACCTTTTGTCAAAAAGTCATGGGAGCATACAACAAACACATTCCACTGATCGACATTAGCCAACTTATGTACACCTCCAAAATGCCCTATTTCTTACAGCAATAATACAACATCTTTCATGGGGAAAAGGAAGATCCATCGGACTTGGAATGGTTAAAATAGAACCGCTTGCTTTACTGGTAGCTTGTGCTGGATAGGATCTCTTAACATAGAGCTGCTAGCTAGTCCTGTATAAAAACATGGATCAGAGAATTGCTTAAGAGGGCAATGATCTTCTGATTGATGATTGGGAGCCACTAAAAGGTGTGAGATTTGAGAAGAAAGGTATAAATAAATAAAGATTTAGGAGCACAACCATGTGGTTGACAGTTGGAGACAAAACTCTAAAGCAACAGCATTACAAGTTCCGGAAGAGAGACCTTTTTGTCGAGCTTCATGCCCCTAAATTTACTAGCTCAGGGAGGTCTCATATCAAGAAAATGGAAAGCTTGTTTAATGCTCTTGAGTATGAAATAATTATTCATTGAATCCCAATTCTCCCAAACTCTTCGTCGGTACATTATGATCAGTTTGTGCTAGCTTTTATTCTGCAACCAAACCAACTGTAAAAAGGTTCTTATCAAATGATGTTGATCTTTGTAAAAGCTTCTGATCAAACAAAGAGTACCATGTAACCATGTTATATGATTATGGTATGCCACCCGAGTATCAACTATAGTCTGTAGGAGAATATACTGTCTAATTCTTACTAAATTAAAAACATTGCTGAGCAAATGTGATTTATGTCTTACCAAACGAGAAGAACATTGAGGTTGGTCAAGCTTCAGCTAACGGCGTGCCACTCCTCAGCAGACCCATGCCAGCCATTATCTTCTAGCACTCAATGCCTTGACAAATGTTAGTGCATTAGAACACACCGATCAAATTTCTCACTCTTATGGCACTCCATCTTTTGTCTCAGACTCAAAGAAGTGTGCAACGGCCGAGTAGAGCTGCTGTTCTTCAAAAGGCTTTGACACATAATCGTCCATGCCACTGCGAAGGCAATGTTCATGTGTTGCCTGAATTACATCGGCTGTCATAGCCAATATAGGTACAGGCCGGTGAGATACACTGCCATAAATCTCTGATGATGCATCACCTGATTTAATCAATTCATTAACTCTATTTTCCATGTCCCGGATCTTTTGTGTGGCCTCGAAGCTGCAGAAATTTAACTACCATTTACCAGTAGAGAAGATATTTAAAAGTTTGAGAACAAAAAATTAATAAGTTTCTTAAATGAAATGATAGTTGGCAATATATATCCATAAATATATATTGAACTCATTCCTATTTGCATGAGTTATGAAGTAATCCCAAAATGCACAAAGCAATCAATCAAAATAACTAGCAACTGATCAACAAGAGGAGTAAAATTTCAAAACAACTACTAGGAAATAACCAGCGAAAAATTTCAACTTGACTCCATACTACTCATTTTTGCAAGATATGTATCTGCTCACTGAAGCAGAATTGCAGCTTGAGAAATAAGTTCATAGAATAGATGATTGGCTTTTGGGAATAGTGCTCTATGAAATAGTTTTAAAAAGACAAAAATACAGATCAAACACCAAGCTAACCCAATATACATAAATAAAAAATCCAAATAGAAAGATGAGCGTCTTATTAACAACAAAAACGAGAAAGAAAAATACCCATCCATCTCTGGCATCTGAACATCCATAAAGCAAGCATCAAAATTGTGAGGAGGCTGTAACCTTCTAATAGCTTCCTTCCCAGAATCTACACATGTAACTCTAGCACCAAACTTTTTTAAAGTACCAGCAGCAACTCTTTGGTTGACTAGATTGTCATCAACGACTAGAATGTTTTTGCCCCTCAGAATACTTTGAAGTGCCACAGGTTTCCTCGTACTGTGCTACTGCTTCAGCTCAGTGTCTAGTGCTTTCTGAAGACAAGCAATGATCATACTCAAGCGTAGCGGTTTCAGTATGCTATCATCGTAGCCTGCTGACTTTAGGTCATAAACCTCTGTAGAGGTTAGGGAAGTTGCTATCAAAAACATCTTTGGTTGATGTTCTTGGGGCATCAATGTACCATTTTGTCGGTATTCTGAAAATAGATGAGGAAATGATTTGCCTGAACCCTCACCCCAAGCATCTTTATCAACAAGAACCATGTCTATATGATTTCTCCCACTGCACA
Source organism: Zingiber zerumbet (assembly GCA_037833815.1). NCBI lineage: Eukaryota > Viridiplantae > Streptophyta > Magnoliopsida > Zingiberales > Zingiberaceae > Zingiber > Zingiber zerumbet. The sequence goes on from JBBMJZ010411597.1 coordinate 6,756, forward strand.
CCAAAGATTACGTGCATTACAAGCATTGCACAGGATTATGTTTACACTTAACATAATTTAGGTCTGTCTTTCAGAAATTACAGGTTCTCAGCATAAAATAACCTGAAAGATTGCAATGTAAAAATTGGAGTGTATCTTATCATTTCTTATATTAATTGAAAAGATAATGATAGGCAGTGTTTTGGACTTCAAAATCTTGATACGACTAGCAGAGATTGTCAATCAGAAGTAATTTGGGTTAAGAAGAGCAAGAGAAGAAGAGGATAAGATGGAAGTGAAAAAAAAAACAAGGGAATGACTCTACAATCATGAATCCAGTTCATCAGTTTAGGGATTCTTGATACTAGTTTAGTTCTAGGCACACTTAAGAATATTAAATGATACTAATTGTGGAATTTGATTCAGTGATATCATTAACAATAATACCTGGTACAGCATGAATCCAATATGGTCTGAACTGCCATGTCTTGCTTGGTTACAATGTCAACATGTATACCTAATCTTTGCAAATGATACTCAACGACTCTAGCACGGATAGGTCTGCCATCAACAACTAATCCTCTCATCCCTTGAACATTTGATAAAGTTGAGTCAAAATAATGCCTCTTTATGTTGCCTGAACTTTTGCTTCCTTCCCTGAATACAGCAGTGAATGCAAATGTACTGCCAATCCCTGGCATACTAACAAAGCCAATTTCACCTCCCATAAGATTGACCAAGCATTTGCTAATGCTCAGGCCAATTCCAGTCCCGCCATACATCCTTGAAGTTGAACTGTCAGCTTGCATAAATGGTGTAAAAATACGGCACTGAACATCTTGAGGTATCCCCACACCAGTGTCTTCAACACTCACAATCAAGCTGATACCATTATTACCTCCAGTTGCAGATTTCAACAAAGTGAAATTCTCCCAGATTTCTTGCTTATCAACTACCTGAAATCCACTTAGTGTCTCACAGAGGTCGCCTTCCTTATTCTTTATTTCTTCAATGAGATATACTGAAACAAATATATGCCCTACTTCTGTGAACTGAAAAGAAAAAGTATGCTATCTGTAATTAGCTATGAGAGAAAACTTATCTGCTTCCTCAGAGTTATAACTAGCAAGATTAAACAACTTCCTGGAGACGAAAATAACATCAAAGGTTTATACGCTACTAAGAAAGCTGTAACCCTTATAAATAAGAAGTATAAATCATTGCAATAATACAATATTTATTTAAGGCAAAAAATGTAAATAGCTTCTCCACAGCTACTTTTGACCTTATATAATTATGTTGGAATTTCTTTCTAATTGTGAACTAATATTAGTTAATAAATGATTCTGGTTTTTAATTGACTAGGCTAGATTAGTTGAACCCAAAATGTTAATCCGTACAATGTGATTCCCTGAGGTAAGGCATCGCCTCATCATGATGGATGGCTTATGTAGGTAGAAAACTCTGATAATTCTCCATGGAAGTTATATTTTTAGGGGTTTGCATCTACAAAAGAAGGCTAAGTCCTCTTCCCTCTCACATTATTTGCCTGGGCCTGTAGAAGACTATTATAACCAAAGAGGAGGAATTGGAAGACCTAAACCTAGTTCATGAAATGCAGAACAAAGGCATAGTTATTTATTTATTATTTTTTATCTTTCTTGTTCTAGATTAGCTGACCCCACCCAGTGGGATACGACTTAGTTGTTATTGGTTGTTGTTGTATTTTCTTGTTCTACATCTTGCATGTGTTTCTTCGGCAGAACATGTTCTGACATGTGATCTTAGAGTCTCCATGCAAAGATTTAGAACAAGTTTACAGTCTAAAATTTATCATCCATGTCAAGTCCAATCAACTCGTCATCATGTACAAAGTTTTCCTCATCCCCATTAACACCAAAAAAAAAACCTGTGTTATAAAAAGGGGGAGATTGCAACCTCTTGCTCTGCATCAAGCACATCCACCATGGCTATTGCAACTACAAAGCCAGCTAGTGGTCATCCACCATTTGGAAAGGGGTGGTGTCGACTCTTGGGCTAAGCGAAAGGGGTGTTGACCTGCCAACTACTTATGTGGGAAGAACATGGAACACTGGCTGCATGCAGAGCCCATTTGTTGCCCTCGTGCTGAGAAAGAGGGTTAGGTTGCATAGGCAACGGTTGGAGCACGCTCACGGGGAGCAACCATCTTGTCCACTAGATGTTGTGGCAGCACTCATGTTGATTGAACAAAAGAAGTTTGCTGCTAACTCATTGGCGGCTGCTTGTAGGGCTTGCACCAAGCTGCCCATGCTGAGCAAAAAGGACACTGATTCCTTGTGGTGGAGATGCAGGATGTTGGCGGCAACACATGTAGATTGATCACACGATAGATTATGCTTGTTTAATGACAAGAATTAGGATCCACAAGTACTTCATTAAGGAAACAATGGTTAGGCTCTGTCTAGGATAGAAGGGAAGATCAACTTCTCCATATAAGGTTTGGAATGTTTTTGGTTGGCAGAAATAACAACAAGTCTTCCAACTATTTTGATTGTGATAGAGAATAATGATCCACTTGTCTATGCACAAATAAGCTCACAAACAAAGGAAATGGCATGATGAATAGCTGCTTAATAACTGGGTGCATGTAAGAAACACATTTTCTTTGATAACTCTAACTAATAACAGAGTCTCTAGTTTCCTATCATTCCATTCTAACAAATACGAGCTGGATCATCAGGTACTAGGCAATACTGCTCAGTAAAATGCCTGATTCTGGCATACACTATAGGCTGATTTACTTAAATCAGTATAAGGCATGCAACTATACAAATATTAATGATCCATGCTCTTGATTGTCAAAAACCTCCAAAATAGATGTACTTATCTGTAATAAATACTCATATAATAGAAGCAGTTGGAGAAAGGGATTAACCTTCACTGAGTTTCCAACAAGATTTGTAATAATCTGCCTAAATACTCATGTAATAGAAGGAGTTGGAGAAAGGGATTAACCTTCACTGAGTTTCCAACAAGATTTGTAATAATCTGCCTGAACCGTCCAGGGTCTCCAATCAAAATCTCTGGAACTTGTTCAGATACATACACAGCCATCTGGTCACCACAAGGATAATAAGCAACGGGATAAGAAACAAAGTCACAAAAGGGGTGGCAATCAGAAGTAGTAAAGGGTGTGAAAACATTTGATGTTATCAGAATCTGTTGAGAATCGATACCTCTATGCCTTTAGCTTGAGACTTGTCAGAAAATAGAGATAATATATTATCCAGAACATCACGAGGATCAAAAGGAACAGCCTCTAGCTCAAGTCTGCCAGATTCTATCTTAGCCAGATCAAGGACCTCATTTATTATAGCTATTAGAGCCTTTCCGCTTGATTGAGCAGTCATTGCAAAATCTTTCTGGGTTGGATCAAGTTCTGTGTCCATCAACATCTGTAGCATACCTAATTTGAAGGGAACAAATTCTTAATGGCATTTTCTTCTAGATGCAGTTCCAGATAAACAAAAACGAACTGCAGAGACCATAAGAATAGAATGAATGATGTTAGGGTTTCAAAAGTGTCACAAACCTAAGACACCATTCATTGGAGTCCTGATTTCATGTGAAACTGTTGCCAGAAACTACAATGAAAAAGTATGATACATCAGTTCGAGGATAAAAATAAAGCAACTATTACACGAAAGGAAAAAAATTCTAAGAGAGACACCACAACTGATCCACACATAATAGATTTATCACAATACATATTTATAGAGAATAAGACACCTGAGATTTTGCCACATCAGCAGCTTCTGCTTGGACTTTCAGCTCTCTCATTTGACGATAATCATATTCAACCTCCTCAATACGGTTTAGAGTGGCGTGAAATATATGCCCCACAAGGAGAACAATTACAGCAACCCCTACAGACATTGCTATTGCTGACCAAGGGAGTGGACGCTTGTGCTTGAATCTAGAATGGAACAACTTTTTCATTTAAGAGACCAATAGTTTTCTCTAACAATAATGATAATATTACTTTATATTAAGATAGGTACCTGCAATGCATTTCATGTTTACGAGTGGGGTCCCCAAAATCAACATTGCTAATATACGTCTTGCCAACGCCAGCAGCATCAGGACCATACATCCTAATTGGTGCAGAAACATTTGTTGTGTCATATAAATTAACAACAATGGTTTGCTTGCTGGCGAGCTGATGAAGAAGTTTATCCACCAAAGATGGGACATCAAAGGATGAACCAAGATATCTGTTTGAGAAAAATATTTTTAGAAATCCAAAACTAGAGTAGGAAGAAAAAGGAGCATTTTGCTGATTTTCAAAAGCAAATAACTGACACAACATACCCTACAGTGGCACTAATACGTTCTTCTGGTGTAGCATTTGGAGGCAGGCTAGTGTTGTACACTGCAAAAGTAAGCACCACACCAAGATGATTGGACTTCAAAAGATTGAAAGGAGAAGTCAAGACACCCTTCCCACTAGCCCGTGCTCGTAGTATGTTCTCACGGTCTTGCTGTTAAAAATAAAAGAAAAATATTAACTCAATAAAGCAACATCGTTCATGATTAATTCATTGATATAAGCAACATTCAACATATTTGTTATATATTAAAAATAAAAACTATTAACTCGATAATGCAACATTGTTCATCATTAATTCATTGATATAAAGCAACATTCAACATAATCTGTATATCATAAACTCAAGTTCTTTGTTGCTCCATTTATACATTAATAAACTCCATAATTGTTTAACAAGAACAAGATATGAGGTTTGGGTTAGCAACTATAACAATCAATCATATAATAATGAAATGTAGAAGTAGCATTACTAAAAAGAATATGCTATTTAAGGTTTATGCTTTCAAGTTGTTTTAAAGATTCAACACTGAAACGTTTCAGGTCTCAGTCCATGCTTGATGCTAGTTAGGAGGTTTGGCTGGTTAAGCCAAGATTGTTGACTTATGCACCAACATTGAAATATCCATTACTGGTTGTCACCAAGAAGAGGCAAATCGAAAGTGCTTGCCCGAGGGAGGAAGGGGACAAAAGCCTTATGAGGCCAAGAAGTGGGAGGATCCTACACTATGGTAACAATTAAAGGTGAGGGTTTAACAGATTCGAGATGGCAAGAGATAAAGGATTGAAGAAGAAGAGAAGGCTGGTGATGTGAATGAGTGAAGAGTATAAGATAGATGAGGAAATATATATAAAGAAAACGAGTAATTGAATAAAAAAGGACAAGAATGGATTTTGACAACTTCAACAGCTACACCATGGTGCACCAGACAAGGTCCAAGTAATAAATACAGTTGAGCTCAGTGCAGAGTAGTATCTCAAACAATGCTAAAAACAAAATTAAGAAACTGTATCAATACACTAACTTTTTGGATATGTTTTTCTTTATTTTATACATAGTATTTTTCACATCTGTTTTATGATTTTCACTGTAAAGGAGAAATCCTACTACTGCATTTCTTAGTTTTTCACTCTACTTTGTCTGCTTTACTTAATCATACCAACATACCTTGATTCCTTTACCTACGTTCTATTTAATCATGCATGACTACAACATGCTAAT
>JBBMJZ010411623.1:0-12320 GCA_037833815.1 Zingiber zerumbet
AATTGAATTCAATTCCTGTCAGAATTCAATTCCTAATGGAATTCAATTCAATTCCTTCACTTAAGTTGTTTCCAAACAACTTGAGAGAACAATTAGTAGACGGAGAAGTTGATACATACCCAGGATCTGATGCTCAGTTTTGATTTATTTTCTGGGGAGCAGTCAACCTTTGTTAATTGATTCTCCAGCCCCCTGGTGGTGCAGACCTAGAAGAAGGTGGAATAGTTTTCGGAATGATCTTTTTTTTTGGTAGCATTCTTTTATCTTGATAATTTGAGCTGTTTGTTTTGTTGTTGAACCATCTTTGCTTAATATAACACTTATAATTTGTACTTGGTATTTTGGTCATTTGTTCGAGCAGGAAAACACCTTCGATTGGTTGCAAAGACTTCTTGGATGGATTGGGTTCCAAAACTCCATTCCAGTGGGACTGGGGAAGCCCAGTAGCATTCACTGGTAGGGAAATTGACATCCCTAAGCATGCACAAGAAATAGACTTGAGAATTGAAGATTTATGTTCATCTGGCTGTGGTGCCTCCTTTGTTTTAGAATTGAGTAACTGGTCCGACAAAAGCTCCTTGTATGCATCCACAGGTTCTCTGTCTGATACTGAAAGGAGAAAACCAGAGTTGAATATTCAACCAACAGAAAGGACACTTCAATTCTCAGACAAGATTATTTACCCATGGGTAGTTGATTCTCAAACTTCACCGATGGCAGTGAAGACGGGCCACCCTAAGGAGCCTCTTACTGGTTTGAAGCTTGGAAGGAACTTTGAGGATGTTGATGCACAGAATAACATCAAAAACTTTCCCTCTGCATCTCTGGCGTCAAGCTCAGCAACAATCAAAAAGTCCAGGTTGTCTCAGCAGAACGTACTGAGCCCTTATTGCCTTGTTGATGGTTGTAAAATTGACCTTACAACAGCTAAGGAGTATCATCGCAAACATAAAATCTGTGAAAGCCATTCAAAGTCTCCTAAGGTGATCATAGCTGGTCAGGAACGCCGGTTTTGTCAGCAATGTAGCAGGTGAGGTTTTTTGGCACAAATTTCTGTATGTAGTATATATCAATTGCCGATAGAGTTACAGTCTTGATTTAAGCTCTTTGCTGCCCATTATGGTTATGATGCGTCTAATAATTACTGCAACTTAGATGGCTATAGTGGATTGAACAAATGCAACACTAAAAGTGGCAGAGTACGTGGATTTGGCAGCAGCACATTAGTATTCTATAGTGTGCTCCATGATAAATTCTTCTATTCCTTGGACTGCCTTGTAGCATGCAACTATATGACTTTATGATGCATTGTTTTGTGATGTTTCTAGTTGGAAAAGCCTGCTATTCTTGAAAAAAAAAATAAATCCCTTTTGACTTTCCAGGCTCCATGATTTGTCAGAGTTTGATCAGAAAAAGAGAAGTTGCCGCAGGCGTTTATATGATCATAACGCACGCCGTAGGAAGCCACAAACAGCTACAATCTCATTTAGTTCATCAATCCTATCTACATTAAATTATGGTATTTCTTGAACTTTGCCTCTATTTAAGAACTTTCTTGGATCTATTGAAATTGGTTAAAGATTGGCACTGGCTTCTCTAGAAGATATTCCTCTTTTCCTATGGTAAACTGAAGGATTTTTCTCAGTGATTTTCTTAGATTCTTTTTGAAAATGTCTTTTTCTTCATCTGGTGATCTTATTGGATACTATATTTTACTGCCTCGCTTCCATTTATATGATTGGTTCAGATGGATTCTTAAGCTGTACTAGTTGCAGCATTAGAGGTTCTATTTGTTACATTCCACTGGTAGACTTCTTCTCTGACATTTTGCGAGTGGATTTCAATTTCATTATCCCTCTCCTCAAGCTATTCTGATGCATTTTGTTAAGCAAAGGATCTGTCTTTATGGAAATTTGTTGTCCCTTGTTTTTGTGTTCCTTGCTTTGCTGATCCTGACACCGTGAGAAGTTGAGGGAAAATTGTTTTTGTGGTCTCATGCTGGCTGCTGATAGATTCCTTAATTGTTACTTCCTCACTGTAAGTTATATGATTTTTTCCCCCCCGGAGGACAAAAAATTCAGATTAAAGTTATTGGTACTTCTTCACTCTAAGCTATATGAAGATGTTCTGTTTCGTTAGTTGATCATCATCTGTTCATTTCAGATGATGAACGTAAGATGGATCTTGTTTTTGGTCAGGCGCCTATGGGTAGTTCCTCATGGGATGGTCTGACCAGTTTCCATTTACGTCAACCGGAAGAGTCTTGGATAAAGTCCAATAAAGCTGGACGCACTGACAGGCACCTGCAGTTTTCTACTACGCGAACACATATTGGTTCTACTGCTTTCGATGACTTGAACAAGCTCTTACCCTCTAAGTGCACCACCGCTGAGGTCCTCAATCAAGGTTGTGTCTAAGTTAGCATTCGATATATATGGATGCAATGGCAACTGGCTACAATGACTTTCTGCTCATTATTACCGAACATAACTGTAGTAGTTATTTTATTGTTAAATATTTTTTTCGCCTTGCAGATATGGGAGCATTTGTTTTTTCTCCCAACTCTGAAAGAGCATTGAATCTTCGGCATGCTCTCTCTCTTCTGTCATATGATTCTTGTGGTCCAGCAGAGCGACTGCAAATTTCCGGTATCAAGTTTATTGATGCAAACCACACAAGCATCACTGATCCTACAACCAATATGGTCGATTCAACACCAGGAATGCTACAAGACCAGCAACCCCTTGCGCAATCGACTCTGCTGTCATTCAACTCGCAAAATAGCAATTACCAATTCCATCTGCTGCAAGCACCACATGGAGGCTCTCTTTCAGATACCCAAAAACTCCATATGCTTGACCATTGCATTGATTTTGATTCTGAGGTCAGTTTTCCATCCAGATTATCGGTTTATGCGCTAGCAATTTAGCTAATAGAGTGTAAATTACTCCGCTTAGACCATTTTGTTCGTTACAGGTTTCGTTTCAACGATAGATCTCTAGCAATTCCTTTTACTGATGCTACTTTTGGGCTCATCGACTCATCCTGTTTGCAACTGATGAATGGTCCCAAGTGTGGAAAACTCATTCCTTCGCCTCGTTTTGTTGAATAAAGCAAGCATGTTGAACTCTCAACAAGGTTCTCAGCAAGTTGTTTGATCAAACATGTTTGCACATTTGCTCTCCAATCGTGTATTTTGGTACTTTGCTAACTTGCTGCTACTTGTGAACTTCCATCCATTGTGTTCGTGTAGATCTCCTCAAGTTCAACCTCGTGTACATTTTTTTCTAATAATAATATTTATTCAGAGAAATATGTACAATTAATTTAAAAAGGGGTCTCTTTATTTTTATTGTTATTAAAAGTGCATCCAATATTTAAGCAATTTTAATTAATGCTACTCGTAGTTTAAAAAAAAATTGGAAAATTTGCCTAGAGTACCTAATCATAATTTAAATTTTACATGCAATCTCTGATGATAAAAATCTTTATTTTTCCTTCCTAGCTAGATATAATGAACATTAATTTACTTAATTGATCCTGATATTTTTAATTATAAAAGTTTAAAAATAAGTATAATTTATCTTAAATTTTGATTCTTTTTCATATTTTGTAAATGGTGTTGAATTCGATGGAAAATATATTAAATTTTTTCTTTATATGATTTTGAATTAGAATGAATTATATTAAGTAGGAAAAAAATCGTACTTAATTGGATAGAAAATATACTCAATTTTAATTTAAAGTATTGAATTTAAGAGAAATTATATTTATTTTTGAACTTTTTGTATCTAAAAAATTTGAAAGGTAATTTTAAAATATACTCGATTCTAGTTTAAAGTGTTGAATTAGAAATTATACTCTTTTTTAGTTTTTTTTTACCTAAAAATTTGAGAGTAACGATATTTGTATAAGAGAGTTGAAGTAAATAAAATTTTACGTAAGAAAGTAAAAATAATTTTTTTTTTAATATAGGGACTACATTTAAAATTAAAGTTGTAATCGAAAATTTTTCTCTAATTAACTGAAAATATAATTGGAAATTCTTTCAATATTTTTAAAAAGGGGGGCGCATTTTAATTTTTGCCGAAATGCATAAGCATCTATTCGGTTGATGAATAAAAAGGTTCGGAACGTTGAGGTAGGGTTCCAGCATTTCTCCTGCTCGCGGTAGCCATGGCGTCATCCGAACCCCCGACGGCCTCCCAAGCGACCCCGTCGTCTGTCGACGGCGTGGCCGACGATTTGGCCGGCACGACCCTCAGCAAGAAGCAGGCGAAGAAGCTGGCCAAGAAGGAGGCCAAGGAGGAGCGCAAGCAGCAGACTTCCGCGTCGGCGACCGCCGCCCGGGATGACTCCGCGGAGGCTGATCCCTTCGCTGCCAACTACGGAGAAGTACCGGTCGAGGAGATCCAGTCCAAGGCCGTCAGTGGCCGGGTGTGGACCGAGATCGGCGCGCTGGAGGCCCACCTCTCTGGCCAGTCGGTGCTCATCCGGGGAGTCGCCCAGACGATTAGGCCGGTGAGCAAGAAAATGGCTTTTCTTGTTTTAAGGCAATTCACGAGCACCGTGCAGTGCGTCCTCTCCGTCAATAAGGAATCTGTGAGCCCCCAGATGGTGAAATTCGCAACAGCGCTCAACAAGGAATCAATTGTGGATGTTGAAGGGATAATTTCAGTTCCCAAAGACCCCATAACGGGAACGACTCAACAAGTAAGTAGCCTACTTTTTTGCCATCGGCTGTGTTCGAAAGTTCAGTTTTTGTTTAGGAAATTGACGTTTGATGCGAAGAAATTAGTCCTAGAGTGTGAATTGTACCATTTTTCAAATACTATAAAATACAGAATTCAGAGATCTAAGAGTGCCTACTGGTAATGACTGAGCACGTGAAAATTTCTGTTCAACTTTGTATCTTGTGTTTTCCCCCTCTAGCCGAACTGTTTTCAACTTTTATCAGACGAATTTCAATATCTTACTTCACATGCCATGCGAGATTGCTCGATTGACTTAACTTCTTACGTAAATTTTCTAATACTACACATCAATTTTACCTCTTTATTAGTTGTATGTATGGTCTTACTCTTCTTCCATGCTTCATGCTTGAAATCAGTATCTCAGTCTGTTATGCCTTTTACAACGGAAATGATTGTCAGTTTAGTAAGTGTACATTTAAGTGGGAAGGTGACTTAATCACCTGAAACTTTTTTGCAGGTGGAAGTTCAAATTAAGAAACTCTATTGTGTCAACAGATCTGTGCCTAATCTTCCTATAAATATCGAAGATGCAGCACGAAGCGAGAAAGACTTTGAAAAAGCAGAACAGGTGAGTTGTGAAACATGAGATGCTCAATTTTACTAAATGACAATCTGCTAAAAATTTTGCCGTTTAATACTGGAAGTAAAACTTTGATTTTTTTTTCTTCTGAAATAAATCAAAAACTTAATTTACGGATGACAGACTGGAGAGCAACTTGTTCGTGTTGGTCAAGATACACGTTTGAATTATAGAGTTCTTGACATACGAACTCCTGCAAATCAGGCAATTTTTCGCATTCAGTGTCATGTTGAGGATGTAAGTTCTTTAGCTGGCTTTTTGCAAATGTTTTTTTTTCATAATATAAATTTTACATCAGTAAACATTGTTTAAATTTAGATTCCAACTTGTAACATTATTGCTTTTGTTTAATTGCTGGCCCTTTATAGAAACTAAATTCCATAGGGCATCCATTTGTGCCATGTGCTGATATATTGTCTGTATGTTGTTTACCAAATTCTTTGTGACTAACTAAACTAACCTGTTTTTTTGCAATCTTGAAATAAAAGCAGCACTTGTCATCAAACACGAGTGCCCGTTTTGTGTTCATTTACATTGTGCCCGTTTTGTGTTCATTTACATTTAAAATACTTGTTTCTGGAATGCATTTGATTGAGACTGTATTGTGAAAAACATTCTTATAAACCTTTAACTGTATATCTAGGTGTTTAGGCGATTTCTACGATCTGAGGGATTTGTTGGAATACATTCTCCAAAGTTGATAGCTGGTTCTAGTGAAGGTGGTGCAGCAGTATTCAAGCTTGACTACAAGGGGCAACCTGCATGTTTGGCACAATCACCACAGCTCTACAAACAGATGGCAATATGTGGGGGCTTTGGACGTGTATTTGAAGTTGGATCTGTTTTCAGAGCAGAAGATTCATACACTCATAGGCATTTATGTGAATTTGTTGGGCTTGATGTTGAAATGGAGATTAAAGAGCACTATTTCGAGGTGGGATTGGCAGATTATCTCCTCTGACAAAGTTTATTCATGCAATTTTTGAAGATCTCTAATGTGTCTTGCAGGTTTGTGATATTGTGGATCGTTTATTTGTTGCAATTTTTGATGACCTGAATGAGAACTGCAAAACGGAACTTGATGCCATCAATAGACAATACCCTTTTGAACCTTTGAAGGTGAGACTGTAGCATTTATGTTGAAAACCTATATAAATAATCTTCTAGAAATCTTGTCTAGTGTGTTTTCTGAAGCTTTATCTTCATCTTTCAGTATTTGAGAAAGACTTTGAAACTTACTTTCGAGGAAGGCATTCAAATGCTTAAGGTGAATATCCTTTACTACAGTTTAAGAACTTGTTCATTTTTTTAGTATCTCCTTGTTGAAATCACTTATCAGCAGCCACTTCTTGCCATTATGTTGGGCCATGGGTGCGTTACATTCCTAGTTATTTAAAGAGCTAATGCAATGAAGACTAAGCTGATAGAATTGTCATTATGTTGTGGTCTGTTGCTGCACTAAATGAAATCAAACTTTAACTTGTGGAAATGGTGCATATAGTGTATGCAACTTCTATAGGGATCTGGAGAATTTTTGTGCTGTCTTAATATACAAGTTATGACACTACGTTCATCAAGTAAAAGATGTCAGTATGTTGAATCAAATACTTTCACGCATGCATGTTGAAAGCATTTTTCGTTGCAATACGATAGCTAATGTTATCAAGTTTTACAGTAGTCCTATTTGATGAAAAAAGTGAAATAATAGAATTTAGTAGTTGTTAAATTGAAATTAAATTCAGCACTATAAATACTTCCCAAGTTTTGCTGCTCTGAGCTGAACAGTTACACCGTTCTAAACCTTTTGAGGATAGTTACAACTTTCACTTGTTTTTAATAGATGATTCTTACTATTACTCCCATGTGTTTTCACCTTTTACGAAGCTAGTTTGATTGGTTCTACAGGAGGCTGGAGTAGAAGTCGATCCTCTAGGTGACCTGAACACAGAAACTGAGAGGAACTTGGGCAGGCTTGTCCGTGAGAAGTAGTTTTCTTCTTTCTTTTTTTTTTTCTCCTTGCCTGATTCATTTTCTAGTTGTCCCAGAAGCATTGCTGAAAATTCACAATTTTCTTTTCCAACACAGGTATGACACTGATTTCTACATACTATGCCGGTATCCTTTGGCTGTAAGACCATTCTATACTATGCCTTGCTATGACAATCCAGCATACAGTAACTCGTTTGATGTTTTTATTCGAGGTGAGAAATGCTGCATTTTAACTAATTTTGAAAAAAAAAAAAAAAGATCTTATGCTTCTGATTGCTTTTATTTGTCATGTTCATGTGGACACAAAAAAGCAAGTTAATGCAAAATTCTTCCAAGATAAATTGGAAAACTCCATTATGGGGCAAGCAGTTTAGTTGTGTCTTTAACTACCATTCCACAGTTTTGATCATGTAATATAGGTGGTAGTGTAGAATTCTAGCATTTGTCTTAAAAGTGAACTCTGACTTGCTATAGCTCTGTAAACTTCACTCCCAATTAACCATTTATAGCAAAAAGCAATCTATTATAAAATATGATCAATTCATATTACTCCATTTGTTGCAGTTACATTGTGATCTAAATAATGGCACATGATCTGCTGGGTGCCCACCGTGTGTGCCCACGGTGGGCGCCTGAGTGCATGCGAGGCGCCCGGAAGTGATCTAGGCGTCCGGCTGCACTCAGGCGCGCACGGTGGTCGCCCAGCAGATTGCCTCTCCTAAATAATTACCTCTACAATTCTACCTATGGTCATTATGAATTCTCTTTTCTGAGTTTTCTTTTAGGTGAGGAAATAATCTCCGGGGCTCAAAGAATACACCTCCCAGAACTATTAACCACTCGTGCAGAGGCATGCGGAATTGATGTGAAAACGATATCATCCTACATTGACTCCTTCCGGTATTTATCTTTCTTGATTACTTTCTATTTATAAATTATTTCTTCCAATGCTCATTTTATGACCACTCCTCTGTGATTGCGTGGATTCTAAAATTCATGCCATATATTTTGGTTGGCACATAGCCATTTAGTAGATGCATTATGAAGAACTTATCATGCTCCTTTTACTCCACTTGAACTGCTTCACTGAACTGCATATTTTCCTCTGAAAACATGTTGATTGGAAAACAATATCTAGTGTATGATCGTTATAAAAATTATTGAACTAGCGTGAAGGCTACAATCCTTGTAGAACTGTATACCGCATAGTTCAATTTCTTTCAAGGCTGTAAAATGTCAATAGAAGGAACCAGTTCTATAATCTGGAATGTTTTTGAAAATTTATTGCTCACATTTTTTGGTTCAGCTAGCTAACTTTTAGTGTTAACCTTTTAGATACGGTGCGCCACCTCATGGAGGGTTTGGTGTCGGCTTGGAGCGTGTGGTCATGCTCTTTTGTGCCCTCAATAACATCCGAAAAACATCGCTGTTCCCCCGTGACCCACAGAGGCTCACTCCATGACTCGAGTAGTTTTTTCTTTTGTTGGCCAAGCTGATGAACATTCATAATGTTTCGTCTTTTGTCTGTCACTCAACTCAATGATCACTTTTTATGTCACTTATGAGGTTGTTTTTGTTTAGATTGAACAGCAATGCAATCGAGATCGAGATGTCTGTATTCATCTCTCGATGGTATTATTTTACTGTTATTTGCTTGAATAAATGGTTTGCAATTTTGTTTCTTCTTATTTCTAATTATCCTGGTCTCAAAACCAGATTTTTTTTTTTTAAAAAAATATCTATCATCAATTTTTTTATTAAATTGAGTACGATTTTTTTTCCACAAGTAGATAAAAAATATATTAATTTTTTTTTAAATGATACTAATTGAATAGAAAATATATTAGATTTTTTTAAAATAGTGCTGAATTTATGAAAAATTATATTAAGAAAAAAAAAGATCATGCTCAATTTAATAAAATCCTGGTCTCAAAATCAGATTTTTTTTTAAAAAAAAAATATTTATCATCAATTTTTTTATCAAATTGAGTATAATTCTTTTTCCACGTGGATGAAAAATATATTAAATTTTCTTTAAATGATACTCAATTGAATAGAAAATATATTAAATTTTTTTTTAAATAATGCTGAATTTATAAGGAATTATATTAAATAAAAAAAAGATCATGCTCAATTTAATAAAAACTATACTCAATTCTAGTGTAAAGTACTGAATTTAACTAGAATTATACTTATTTTTAAACTTTTTTATCTAAAAAATAAAAAATAGTACCCAATTGCATGGAAAATATATAGTCCCCAATTGAATGAAAAATATACTAAATTTTATTTAAATGATACTAAATTTAGGAGGAATTATATTAAACAAGAAAAAATGCGTGCTCAATTTAATAGAAAATATACTATAGTGTAAAATGTTGAATTTAACAGAAATTATACTCATTTTTAGATTTTTTGTATCTAAAAAATATGAGAGGTAATTTTGATAAAAAATATACTCATTCTAATATAAAGTGCTGACTTTAAAAAAAATTATACTCATTTTTAAACCTTTTATACCTAAAAAAAGGAAGGGCAATTAGGTAATAATATTTGCATGAGGGAGTAGAGAGTGGAAACAAAATTTTTATGACTGAGGACTACATACAAAATTAAAATTATAATTCAAGACTTTTCTCTAATTTACCGTTCTAACTAAGAAATTAATTATAAAATCAATAAAAAATATGGGTCTATAAGCATTATTCTATATCAAACAATATCAAGAATTCTAAGTATGGCTAAGAAAATTTAATTTGAATTATTCGTTCATGTTGTAACCATATAATTATGATATTGAATTCAAGTATAGGGATAACATGAAAAAAAGTCCATATGATTATATAAGAATTATATTATAATCTTTTTTCTTTGTCTTACACAATGATCGATAATAAGTCCATGGTTAATTCTAATCTTTTGTCTCCAATTTGATCAATAAATGAAAATGAAATGAACTCCATGTGTTATTAAGCATGAGGATCAAATTAAAGGGAAAAAATATCTTTAAAAAACTTTGAACTCCAATAGTTCGGAGAACAGAAAGCAACACGGCGATAAGAAGATTGCAGATCGTTTAATCAAAATCACATTTTGATTGTGAAAACACCTTGATTTAGGGAAATACATAACCAGATCACGATTTTCAAAATGAATGGTTGTGGATTCAATCAGTCTGGAAGTCCTCGGAAATTGTTGGAAATGAAGCATTTTGATTTCGAATCGATGGGCAGCCTTACCGGTCACTCGAGCGGCACCTCGACGTCGCCATCGGAAATCTCCTGCTGCAGATCCTTGGGATCCTTTCCGTCGACGGTGCATCCGACGGAGACGCAGGTGCCGAGGATCTCCTTGACCGTGCCGGAGAGATCCTTGGCCATGGATCGCGGCCGCATGACGCGCGCGACCTCGAACACGTCGTCGAGCGAGATGTTGCCGTTGTGCTTGATGTTCTTGGTCTTCTTGCGGTCGCGCTCCGGCTCCTTGAGGGCCTTGATGACGAGCGCGGCGGCAGAGGGGACGACGGACACCTTCGCCTGCCGGTTCTGCACGGTGAGCTTGACCGTCACGCGGAGGCCCTTCCAGTCTTTAGCTGTCTCCTTGGCGATGTCCTCGCCCACCTTCTTCGGGGAGAGACCCAGCGGACCGATCTTTGGGGCAAGCGAACTGGCGGCTCCGACCTCGCCGCCGGTTACACGGACGTAGACGTCAACCACCTGCGTGGGATCCAACTTGGGCGGCATTGCGGCGGGCGACCGACTAGTTTTCGGGCTTAGGGTTTGGAAGAGGACCAGCAGTTAGCTACGATCCAGCTTCATATGGAGGTGTACTTTACATTTTTATCCAAGAGATTTAAGAAATATAACATGGAAAGTTTTTATCTTTCCTCTGGAAGTTTATTTTATTTCAAACATATCCGGAAAACATCTAATTTTAGAGTTCCATGATTTTTTTTTCTTCTTCCTTAATTTTTGTTATTGTTGTTTCTAGTTAATTATTTTCTAAACATCAAATCTTCATACTCTTTTGATGACTCCTTATTTTTAGTTCTAATAACTGTCGATTGTCATTTTCTTTGCTCTACAGTGAATTTTTGTTTTCCATGGATAATGCATTTTTGAACAACTGAATAGAGGGAACTCCCTGTTTTTATTTGAATCATCCATATTTTTAATGTTTTTATCAAAAGAATATTTCATCTCATCAGCCACATGTAAAAGGTAAAATGACTCAGACTATTTTCAAATATACTTAAAAATACTCAAATCATAGTCGCTGTTATAATATAAATTTAATTTATTTATCTAACATTTATGTTGTAAATAAAACCGTGCTATTATAACTTAGACTTATTATCTTTAACAATATTCACCTACTAATATTTATAATTTTATAGCTACTATAACATATCCAAACAATTTAAATTTAATATATGTAATAAGAGAGGAATGATAATACTAAATAGTAAAATTATAACTACCACACCATGTTTAATCGGCTTATAATTTAATATGTATGATGATGCGGTGATAAGAAAGGACTCATCCCGCGGAAGGTCACTGTTACGGTGATGGTCAAAGTCAAGACGGTCAACGCTCTCATATCATCGGTCGGTCGGGGGACCCACTCACCCGACCGGGATAAGGAAGACTTGATCCGATGTCATCACAGCTTAGCCACGCACCGAGCTTCCAACACTCAGAACAACAAGGCACAAGTATCTGCAAGGGCACGCCGAGCAGCTATCCCACTTGGCATTGCATCAATTCTCGGAACCTGTGAAGCTGAGCCACGACTGAGCAGACCACATTCAGACACAACGATATATTGTAGTCGAACAGCTCCCCCGCATGGCACATCAGCGGAGCACTGACAGTGGAATGTTTGTCGAGCGACTATCCCACTGGGCCCGATGACAGAATAACATCCAGACAGCTGAAGGTTGGTCGAGCGGCTATTCCGCTCGGCCCAGTAACGGACAAAAGAGGATCTGTCGG
>JBBMJZ010411641.1:0-12318 GCA_037833815.1 Zingiber zerumbet
ATAATAAATCCCACTAGCTGATTGAAGTAGACAAAAGATTGGTCAATTTCTTTGAATTGCTCCTCTATTATAGAGCGATAATCTTTATGTGTTTTGTCCTCTTGTAGAATAGCATGCCAAAAGTTATATGCATGGTAGCTTAGTCGTCATAATACAACTTTGTTAGCTTTTTAGATATATGTCCTAACTTGCTCACCAATTACTTAACCCAGATAAGCTCACATGTAGCTAAAGTCATAATCCTAGCTTCATCTTTGCACTCTTTGGGTACGTCAACTACTTCATGTTCTTCTAGAAAATTAGATTGCTTCCCATGTGGTTGTAGAAACATTGCGGATTTCCTGTTTGTAGGAGAATCTATCTAGTTTGAAGGTGACTTTACTTTTAATATAGGAGATCTTTGCTCAAAGCATTTTTTAGGTACAAAAGAATTCTTAAAGATGTGGCCATAATATGAAGTATCAAGGAATTGACTGATTGTGCTCGCTACAAATGAGGTCTAGTGTTATAACCATGAGGTGATTTAGTTTCCCAACAAGTCTTTTGTATCTTCTTGAATCAGTTAATGACTCTTCCTGTGCTAACATTAGTTTGACATTTAGATCCCTAGAAGTATCAGCTAACTTAGTCCCTAATATTCCATTCTTGAAGCATTTTCATGTGGAGATTTAAATCTCTCCACCCTAGGTGAGTCATCTCTATACCAAGAAAGTATAAGTCATGCTAATCGATCTTGGTATGATATTGAAAGCATTTGTTTATGATTTTATATGAGAGCATCCGGCCATCTCGGTCCACGTGTTCCAACACTTGGTCTCCAATTGAGAAGATCACTAACAAATTGTAATTGGCATAACGGTAGTAGACTATAATCAATTTGTATTGTAAAAAATTAGAGGAGCCATGGGACTGTATGTCGCTAAATGGACTAGTGTACCTTGTTCTGACTGTTATTTCTGATCCCTCTTTCTGTACTTCATGTTAATGTAATCAGTGTTTGTGTTTATACTTCTCTTTGAGGTAGTTATATCCAACTTTCCACAAGCTTCTTTGCTGTGGTATCATTGTTTGTAATACTTATACATGAGATAGCACACTGCATTCATGCTGCACAATTGTTTTGGGGACTTCTGTATTCTTTAAGCCTCTGGTATTTAGGGCTATTGCTTATTATCATTAGATTAATTGAATACCACATTATTTTATCAGGGAATACTTAGTTGATCTGATTAAGAACCCAGGAAATTTATGTGAACCTGATTCCTTGCTGAATGGACCCTATTCTGTTTCAATTGCTTCACCTTTGCGCCCTCCAAAAGTCAAATCATCTGAGATAAATGTGAACTTCCGAACCTTGGCCAAACAATATTTTCAGGACTGCCAATCACTGAATCTTATCTTCAAAGATGCTTCAGCAGGTAACTCTTACAAATAATACACATTTATACTTTTGATATTGGTTCATTTTGTTTGTATTAGGGTACTAATTTCCTGTCCTGGATCTAATGGCATGATCATCACACAAGTCTTGTTAATAGTATGGGAATCAGATTTTGATGCTGCATCTCTTGGAAATTCTTCAACTCAAGAATTTGAGATTTTTATGATGCTTGGGAGATGCCAGTATAATATTAAACCTTCTCCAAGTTTATCTTTATTTCTTCACATGATGAGTCTTAATTTCTCTTTCTTTTTCATATTCAAGAAAAATTTCTTGCCAAGAATTTCCATTCATGTAAGGTCCATCAGATCAATAATCATAAATATATTGTTGATGTAATCGCATCACTATGCACCCTCTCAAGTTACACTTTACTCCTTTAATTGCATCATTGGATGCAGCATCCAAGTCACCATTATTTGACACCCAATTTTTATGTTATGTGGTTCAATATTGCTCTATAGTTGCTATACTGCTAGAAACTTGACTGGGACTCAAGCAAGTTCTAGACTAACACCTTGGCATTCCTAATCAAATGTTTATTTACAAGTAACAAAGATGGTCACATTGATCTGCTTAATATACCTCAAATTCGACAGAATTAAATGCTAAATTTGAATGTCAAATTTTGAAAAGTACTATTGCATGAATATCTTAAGCTACAAATGCAGTGGTTGGTTATGTTTTCCCCTACTTTTATTATTTTAATTATATACTTATTCATATCGACTAGATTATATGCTTAATATCCAGTTCTGATAAACATCACTTTTGTGCTGATTGTCTCTGAAGCACAATTTTTTCTTAACCCTTAAATTCTTCTGATGCAATAGCACAATCGACTTCAACTAATTATAAATGTCCAATTATCAAAGGTACTTCTATTGCTGAAGGAGATGCTATTGATCCATCCTCCTCTAAGCCATCTGATGGTGGAACTGAGTCTTCTCAGCCTTATATCCAAAAGGTTACTTGGCCAGATGGTAATATTGTGAATGCAAATAAAATGTTCAATCCTCTGAGGAATGCAAGAAACCCAGATCTTGTTGAACAAGAATTGGTACGACTGAAGCTTACAGCACAAGATGGGTGTGGCAACACTGCTAAATGTGAGCCAAAGGCAGATATGAAGGATTTTAAATTGACGGAGGATTCTAAACATATTGGAAACAGACCTAGCAATGATATAAGACTTGCTGAAGATGATTTAAATATTCCATGGCGTGAACTGATCCTGAAGGAGAGAATTGGAGCAGGTAAATATTATGAGATTATATATTTCATAATTCAGATAATATTTGTTTATGGCATTCCAGATGCATCATTAATCTATATGGGGTTTGTAAATTACTTGGTTTCTTATTTTTCCAGGTTCATTTGGAACAGTTCATCGTGCTGAATGGCATGGCTCGGTATGTTTTATTTCTCTTCTGTCTTATTTCTGTAACTGTTGGACATATTTGGTACAAATAACTCTTATATTTTTACCTTGTCTAGTTTCCCAGATCATAGTTTTGTAATTATTTTGACTCTATAAGCACCCAGATTGTAGTCCTATTTGATAATGATACATCAATTTTTTATTTTAACTAGGTATTACAGTTTATCCTATTACCATGACCTTCCCAATAAGGCTACCTCTTGTCTTTGTTGAAAAGCAAAGGGATTTCTTTCCTCCTAAGGTCTAGTCGACATTGCTTCCCTCCCTCCTCTAAAATACGTTCCTCCCCTTCCAAACTAGGTCAAGATCTAGCCCTCGTTGAATATGTCCATATTGATAGATACGATCCCAGATAGACTTATTCAAATAACCCCTTGAAAATATTATCCTTCAGAATATGATATTAGATTTGATATTAATTTAGATAAGTTCATTAGATTTATTATTATTTATCTTTTTAAAATATTAGATAGGTTATTAGACTTTTTCTCTTGAAAAGGTATCCTTGTGTGCCTATTTAAAGAGACGTTATGTAACCTTTAGAGAGAAGTAATGAAGTTATTCAATTAAATAATCAACTACTTTGCTTACAGACTCATGGGGCTCGCCCTCACTAGATCTCTCTCCTCCCGTGCTTACTTCTCACATAGCATTTGTAGACTTACTTAGCTCTGATCTCATTGACCCATCTGAACTTCACCAAGTCTTCCTGCTAGATGCCCCATCTGAACTTCAGCCAGTTGTTAAGTCCTACAGACCTAACTGGACTTCCTACCATATATCAACCTATCTGGACTTCCTACCAGTTATCAGGTCTTCCAGACCTAACTGGACTTCAGCCTGGTGTCAGGTTCCATCGAGTCTTTTAGTCATGCACACTTGGTAAGTACATTAGATTATACATAATCTAACTTTAACCTTTGTCATACATCAAAATTTGAGTTTAATTATTAGTGCAAACTGCATCAACATACTCAATGCAAGACTAAGTAAAGAAAAAGGAAGTATTGGCATGATCATAAATTTTCGACAAAGACCCAAAGGAATTTTTCAGACTCAAGAAAAAGCATAAAAGGTCATTTGTCTTCGTCAAAAGGAGATTTAAATTGGTGCACTGCGTTTGGTTAGGGGTAAGGTAATCAAGCTTGTAATGTAATAAAATTTGTAATGTAATTAATATTACATCACTACGTTTGGTGAAAGAATTATATATTATGTATGTAATCTTTGATTACAAGGGTGATTACATTTTTTTATTTGGCGTATATTATTTTTTTATAAGGAAGTAATTTATATTATTATAAAATGACAAAAATATCTTGCGGCCTCTGGCGGCGGTTGTCGGTGACGAGCGGCGGTTGTCGGCGACGAGCGGCGGCAGCGGCCAGCGGCGACGGTCGGTAGTGACAGCGACGTCGGCTACCAGTTGGTGCAGGAAATGGACTAGGGGTATATTTGACATTTAAATTTTAGTTAAATATTGAGCTTGGAATGTAATTGGATTACATGTTGTTGGCCTTATAATCCAGATTATAAAATTTTATTATCTTTTGTAATCAAGATTACATTACAACTTTAAAACTATGCCAAACAAAGTAATCAATATTGTAGTGTAATCTTGATTACATTACAACGTTGATTACCCCTCACCAAACGTCGCCTAAGAAGTTATTTTATGCAAATCATTGAAAGAAAAAGAAGAAAAAGATCAACCTTGAGGACAAGGTTGTTTTGAAGGACGGTGCAATGATATGATACAATCCACATATAGACTTATTCAAATAAACCCTTCAAAATATTATCCTTTGGAATATGATATTATATTTGATATTAATTTAGATAAGGTCATTAGATTTATTATTATTTATCTTTTTAAAATATTAGATAGGTTATTAGACTTTTTCTCTTGAAAAGTATGCTTGGCCTATTTAAAGAGACGTTATATAACCTTTCGAGAGAAACAATGAAGTCATTCAATTAAATAATCAGCTACTTTGGTTATTGGAGGTTGATTCCCTCGAAGTGATCATCCCATCCCTTTACTCTCATCCTTTTCTCTATTTCCCTATGAGATAGGACACAGGTTCCTATCATAGACACTCTCTCTTCCCCCTCCCTTGCAAATTAAGTTCAATCATTAGACTTTTCTAGTAAATCCAAATTTATTTCTCTTTCATGTAAAACTCAATCTTAATCCTATGTGCATCATGATATGAAATCTTGCACGTGCCGTGCGAAACAATTGGAACATATTGTTCCAAAATGTTAATGACACTCAAGATTATTTGACTGAGACAGTGTCTCCTGTGCTGTTATGTTAATCATGTCGATGAGTATCTTTACATGTTAACACTCAACACCCCTTTACATGCTAAAACTCAGATCGAGATCAACTGAGATAATGTTGTAAATTTCTGTTTTTAGTTTCTCTATACAAGATAATATTAAAATCATATCATTATAGATGGAAATGGAAGTTTGAACTTATGTATATAGATTTATGTTTTCTTCTTCATCTTCTTCCTCCTTCCACCTCCAATTTGCCACCAGTACCATATATTGGAACATTGTTGCAATATTGAAACAATATTGTTCTAGTAAAAAATTGAAACACCAACACAGATTGACATTTTGAACCTTGATCTGCATTCTATGCTTCTTAACAAATTACAAACATTGTTTTCATTGTCTTCTCATCCATGATGACATCCTTCTCCACCAACCATCTTGACACCAATAGTGCTACAGGAACCAACTCAATGGTTTTAACTGTCCCCTTAGGGTTGAGACAATTGAAGTTCTTGCAGGCTCTTATGGAAAGGATAGCTATCACATGTCTCCACCACAAGAAGAGAAAAATGCAACCTTTTTAGTATGATGGAGCATGGACCTTATTGTTTGTGCATGATTTCTCAACGGCATAGAACCAAAAGTAGCCTCATCCATAATGTTTTTCTCTAAAGAGATATCAAATAGTTTTCAGCATATGCACTCACATGATCAAAATATCTTCTGCATATATCAGGAACAGGATCATATTTTTAATTTATAACAAGATGATTGTTCATTACAGGAGGAATAGTTCATTGCTTTCCAAGGCAAGTGGGATGACCTAACCATATATTATACTATTACTATTTCCACATCCCAAAATTTTAAAGCATTGACACTAAGAATTTCAAATAGAAAAATTCCTATCTGGTCTTTAGATGATTCCTTGAGTGCAATTTGCTCATAGTTATTAATCAGTGCCACTATACCATCCTTGTTAAACTCCTTGGCTGAGTCCTTCATGCAACCCTAGCATGCCCCACCATCCCTTCACCTAAAACTGTGGCTCATACTGCTGGACGAGGTCATGAAGGTGGAGGACAAGGTCATGGACTCATTCAAGGTGCGAGGACCTTCCTTTGCTCAGTTTGGTAGGTTGGGTGTGTGGTTCCTCCTGTCTTTTGTGTGGGACCCTTTCTTCCTCTTTGTGATGCTTATCGGTTATGGAGTTGCAATGGTTTGAAGAGACAATGTGCAAGATGCGGATTCTCTACTGGGAAAGTGCGCTAGCTTATCCTTGATGCCACAAAGTGACATACTCCTGGGTCCATTTGGGCTCTGGATTAGCACATGTTACTTTTAACTTCTACGGTGGTTCCTCATCAAGGTCGCAACCTCGTCAACATCGATGTATCGCTTCTATCCTTTGCCCTATGGATTTTACATTCATTCATAGTTCAACTTATTGCTTGTTGCTCAGCTCGCTTTCATGACATCATGATCTCATCAATCCTTGCCCACCACTATATGTCGCCTGCCTCATTGAATATCAACATTGCCCTTAAGTTGCTGTTGTCAACCTCTTCCTTTGTAGCTCATCTCAAATTCATTTCTAATTGAGTTATGATGTTAGGCTAGGATATTGGTGATTGAATCATGTTTCTCATATTACAAATTAGATACTTTAAAAAATAAACAAAACTTTTTAGAATTTTGACATTTTCTTATTGATTAATGAGTCAATTGGCCATGTTGTATTTCCAAGTGTTCTGAGCTTTATTTCATCTCATCTTCCTATCTATATTTTTTGTCACTACTTTGTATTCACGCTAAACTTCTTAGTGTTTAGCTTATCGACCTCACCTAAGTTATTATTTACCTATGTCAATGTAAGCCAATAGAAAAGTCTATGAAGTGTCATCAAGAAGCGATGCAATAATTTACCACTATATTAAAGAGGCCCAAAGAATTGCTTGCTTTGAAGAAGCATGAACATCATAATAATGAAACTTTCTTCAAGTTTGATCTGCCATTGATAGAATGTTCACTTTGATCCTTCACCTCTGTTGGAGGCAATTTAGTAATGCGGAATAACAAGGAACAAAGTGTGTAACACACTAATTATCAACATCAGGCTATTTTTGTACCAACTATTTAGGATCGGTTACACGAATATTATTGCTTCATTGATCTCTATGCAATGATATATTGCTAATGATACAATCACTTAAATTATTTTTATTACGATGATTAATATTTTTGTTTGTCTCTCTCTAGATTTTACATCTTCTATTCTAAGATTCATAATATGATGTGGATCAAGCTTTTATTTGAAGATTCCTGGTTTATAAGCAATTATTGTATGTGCACTGTAATAATCAAATGACCATTTATATTACAAGCAATCTAGTGTTTCATGAGCATGCTAACCACATTGAAGTAGACTATCACTTTATTGTAGATGTAGTTTTGTCAAAGATGATTAACACAGTACAGTTTCTCTCAAGACTAGATTGCCAGTATTTTTATTATACTGCATAGTGCTACTCTTATGTTTTATGCAAAAAGTTCTAGACATCATAGATATTTATATTTAAGCTTAGGGTGGTGTTAGAAATACTGAGCTTAGTCTCATGTTATTTTCATTATTTATTGATAGGTTTGGGCTCTATATAAATCAGAGTGTTGATCTCATTATTGCAAACCCTAATCTTTGTCTCGAGTCAAATAACCAATTGTGGACCTAGAAGCTTATCTTGGCATATAGTTAGCTACTTACGCTTTTTTCTTTTTAATTCAATTTGTATAGACCATGCTACATTTAAATTCTGAAGCCATTTCGCTAGACAAGTTTTAAGCACAGCACAACCTTTTAAAACTGTTTTTTTTTTAACCTGCAGGAAGTTGCTGTCAAGATTCTTATGGAACAAGATTTCCATCCTGGGCGCTTAAGGGAGTTCTTAAGAGAGGTATTTAAAATGAATAATTCAGCTGTAGTTGCGCTGGATAATCTTGTGCTTTTTCTTAGTATCTTTCAAATTGATGTGTATAATTACTGATTGCTAGAAATTGGGTAAAAGGTGCCACTACTAACCAAATTAAACAATAGGTCTGTCATTTTGGTTATTTTTGGTCCATTGTACTGATATATACGCGCTCAACTGAAACATAATTTAGTTGGAAGAAGTGATCAGGTGATGATTTCTTCTATGGAAACACGCTTTGTGTGGAAATGAATTTTTTCACAAGTGCTCTCTTCGTTCTGTAGTTAGTGTTGGGGTTGAAGATAGTCATAGATCAAAGTATTTTGCACATGCATGTGCTGCAAGTTTATAAACTGTCACAAAATCACAACTTCTCAAATTCAAGTTGGACTATCCATGTCTAACTGAAATTAGCCTTTATACTTATCAGTAGCCTCTGTTATCAACTTAGTAATATTACATAAATAATTCTTGTGCGTGTTATAAATATCAAGAAACCAATCTTGATAAAAAGGACTATGTTTTCAAGGCAAACAACCCACAATCTATCAACCAATCCATAATCTACTCAATAAAGAATGGTCGAAGCCCACATAAATACATCCCATTTAGATGGGTGAATGACTGACCTTGTAAAGAATGATAGAAACCTGCATAATGCATGAATGGATCCAAGGCAGAATCGAGGCTCAATAATATAAGTATATCACCATTTGTTATTTTATTTGGATATAAGTAGCTACACATTAATTTCATCAAATTTCAGTTTCATGTTATCTCTAAGTATCATGTTGCACTCTCATACTTTTTAATTACTCTAATTACACAATATATTATTATTCAATATTCCTTATGGAAAGGTTAAAAAATATTAAACAATATAAATATAGGGAGCAACAAAATTGAAAGATAAGTAAGCAATAGATAGAGGAATATAGCTTTTGAAAACAATACTTCCTATGTGAATCACCCAAATATATACCCAAGTATGGCAAAATAAACAGGAATTGACCAAAGGACGCACACAGATTTGGGAAATTACCACATCATGCACCATACTTTGAAATTGACCAAAGGGCGCATTGTTTTGGGTGACCTCGTTTTGCTCCCACTAAAGATGACTTTTTAATCGCTTTCCTCTCTCCTTTGCATGTAACTTTCCTCTCTTCTCTTTCCTCTAATTAAAATTTTCTTTTTTTTCTCTCTCCTTTGCATGCATTCATGCAACAATCTGTGTGTTGTTTTTTAAAAACCAGCACCACTACTTAATTACACTAGCATCATGGTGGTGCTGGTTTCTAAAAATTAGCATCGCAGTGGTGGGGAGACTAGGACCAACTTGGTCCTGGTCTTTAGGAGATCAAACCAAGTGTTTGAGCTGAAAGTTGACATAATACTAGAGCACCTCTCGGAGTCCAAATAAGTAATGGAGGACACATTTGAACTTCGTGCAATCTCAGAAACCCACATGACCCGAAATGAGCTCAATATGAGCTCTCTAGGTCGTTTAGTGGTTTTAATCAAAACTCGATAGACCTAGGTTATTTGGATTTTTGTAAACTTGCACCCATCTGTAGGGTTGAGTGAGAGGAAGGTAGATATGGTGTCAAACCTTAGTTCTGATCAAGAAAAACTAGGACTTGATGTGGGAAGACTAGGACCACTTTGGGCCTGATTTGAGAGCAGATCAGGCCCAACTTGGTCCCCAAGACTTGGGCCTGGTCTGGTCTCAAATCAGGGCTAAAGTAGGCGGAGATCAGGACCAAGTTAGGCCTGATATGCTCTTAGATCAGGCCCAAAGTGGTCTTGGTCTCCCCACACCAGGCCTACAGTTTCCTTAATCAGAATCAAGGTTTGATACCATATCGGTTTACCTTCCTCTTATTCAACTTTACTAGATGGGTGCAAGTTTGCAAAAATTCAAATAGCCTAGGTCCATCAATGGATTTTTGGTCAAAATCCATTAATTGACTAGAGAGCTCATATTGCATTTATTTTAGATCTTGTGGATTTCTGAGGTTGCAAAGAGTCCAAAGATATCCTCCATTACTTATTTCGGGCTCCCAGAGATCACATTGGGCGTGATCTGAGAGCATACCAGGACCAAGTTAAGCCTGGTCTTCCTACCATCGTAGTGTTGCATGTAAAGGAGAGAGAAAAAAAAGTTTAATCGAATGAAAGAGAAGAGAGGAAAGTTGCAAACAAAGGAGAGAGGAAATAGACTAAAAAGTGACCTTTGGCAAGAAGGCTAGAATGAAGGTCACCCAAATCAGTGCTCCCCTTGGTCATTCTCAAAGTGCGTGATTTGAGAATTTCCCAAATCTACGTGCTCCCTTTTGTCAATTCCCGCTAAATAAAATCATGTGAAGCATTTTTTTTAAGTTCTCTAGTTTAACGTCACAACATTTTTATGGATTTCACATTTCATAATTAAGCAGCACATTTGATAATCCCTTTTGAAAATATTATCATAGTTTTTTTAGTTGGCACCATGTATCTAGCTTACATCGACTACTCCTGCGGGTGATCCAGTCATTAAGGTAAATCGGGAAGCGCTTGCAGCGGGTGACCCATCAGCTCAACATTCTTAGGTGTCCATAAAAGAAATTCATCAATTAATTTGCCGAAGTTGGGAGTCGATCCTTAGATGTTTGCCGCCGCACCATTGCCTCGGGGGCAAAAAAAAAAAAACTTGTCATACGTATCATAGATATCTCATATCATCATTGTCATATAATTATCATGCAAGATAAATTTAAAGAAACAAGTAGAAAACATACTCTACTCATATCCTACCAATTTGTCCCAAGAAAATTTTAAGCTCCTTTGATTGATGGATCTACAAGGATACACCAAAGAACACAAATTACTCACTTGAAACACAATATCTACACTTAGAAGGAAATAATAAGCTACGAACACTGCAATGTATTAGGTTACAACAATGCCAACTCTCAAAGATAATAATATGCATTCATAATGCAACACAAAGACCAAAACACTAGTAATCCCTAAACTAAAATAAGATGCACAAAATGCCACCCTAATAGACAATAAATAATGGTACTAAGCAAGGATGCCAATCTTTTACCTCTACATAGTAACAGATCATGACTGACTGAGAGGTTGAGAATGCCTGCTGTTGTCTGGATCAAGCAATATGGTTATTACTGTGAATTTATAATCTAAAAAGGGTTTGAGGGAGTAGAACTCACCAACAACTTAATGATGATTTCTGTTGGCAAAGCATACAAACCCCAAAAGGAAAGAAGGGGCAAGGGTGATGTAATTGTGCCCTTCTACTAATGAAAATCTAAAGAAGAGGTTAATGACTAGAAGAAAAAATCATTGGGGAGAGGAGGTCACAAACAACAAAAAGGAGAAAGGGAGCTCAAAGAAAAATCCACAACCTAGAGCCATGTTGGCGGTAAAAGATTGACATGAAAGGGGATCTTGGTGATGCACGACTAAGGTTTTAGGTGGAATCAAGAGGGCTTGGGGTTATATGGCTCGACATTAAGGTGGCGACGTTGTGGAATGAGGAGTCCTGCGGAGAGAGGAGACTCCATCTGCATTTGCACAAAGAGTCATGAGGTTAGTCAGTTGCGATCTGAGCTGTCACGAAAGAAATTCTAAAGAGGGTTCGCAATCGCAGTTCTAGTTGTTGTGTTTTCACAAGAATGGAGGGGAGGGCGCTATTGCGACTTAAGCGAGGAGATCGTTTGTGGAGGACATGATCATGATGCTAGGTGCCACGATTTCATGAGAAGAGAAGGGTGTGTGCTCATATGGGGACATACTGGTGGCCATGGTTTAAAGTGCCGTGTCGAGACGGTTGAAACGTCTTGTTTCGCCTTGCGACCGGCACCGACATGACCTTGACACCAAACTCGTAACAATTGCGACGTGTTGCCTGACCCCGTGGCCGCATCAGAGGGGTTGCATAACCCTTTCGCTGCTGCCGCGAAAGCGTCGCGCGACCTTGCAGCCGCTGTAGAGGGGTCGCATGACTACTGCGGTAGCGTCAGAGTAGTCACATGATCCCCGCGGCCATGGCTGAGGGGTCGCGCAATCCCGCGGCAACGCCGAAATCGCACGAGCTCGCGAGTGGTGTCGGATTTCGGATTTTTTTAAACTAAACTTAGATTAATTATTTTAATCAACTCCTAGTTATGATTGAG
>JBBMJZ010411672.1:0-11464 GCA_037833815.1 Zingiber zerumbet
CAGGTTGAGAAAACTCTAGGGGGTGGTAACCTTAGGTAACGAGAAGTCTTGGAGGAGTGAACTCCAAGCAAGGTTGATCGGGCGGTCGACCGGACCAGCGGTTCTCGGTAAATCTAGGTTTAGATTTACCATTGTATTCTGTATTACTATTATTGTTGTTGGCTAATGTAGTATTGCAGGAAAAGTCTTAGTGGATCGGACGATCAGACACTGAGCAGGCAAAGTCCAAACATGTCTAGAGGACCATGTTTGGCAGGTAAGTTGAGGTAAACAACTGGAGGAGCGACAGTGAGGTCGGATTCCTGAAAGGAACAACTTAAGGTCATTGATCCAACTAAAGAAATAGGGAAGGTTTCAAAGTTGATATCAAGACAGTTCTACTGTCTGTTATATTACTCATGCATTATATATATTACTGTGCTAACATTTGTGTTGTAGGAATACTATACTTAACTCTATGTTGCAGGTTCGGCCTGATCGGTCGACCGAATGTAGGGATCGGTCGACCGAACCAACTTGACTCAGACCAGAGATCAATTTAGATCAAAGCAGAGCACAGTCTGATCGAAGCTTGATCGATCGACCGAACCAGAGGATCGGTCGACCGAACGATCAACATTAAAGGCACATTAAATGAAGATCTCGGCAGATTTCGACGAACAGGGAAAGAGCTTGTTCGATCAATCGAAAAGATGGATCGGTCAACCGAACCATTAAAGACCAGTAAATACAGAATATCGAGCCAGCGTAAGATTTCGACCAGGAAGGAGGGGAGTGTGTTCAGTCGACCAAATAAGGGGGATCCGTCGACCGAATGTCAAGTATACCTATAAAAGGAGGCTCGAAGTCTGAGGTAAAAGTACACTCTCTGATCAATAAAATGTCATGTTCTGCAAGCATCTCGTGCTACAAGTCTTCATCAGCTCAGCAAGCTACACCACCCAGAAGTACCGACCAAAGCTTCATCTGCATTTACTTGTCGGTATATTTTTATATAAAGCTTGCATTGTAATTTACTCAAGCAAGATAGTAGGTTATTACTATCTTTCTCATTTGTACGATCTGCTTCTCTCCGAAGGATTTCTGAAAGAAGGGTTATAGTGATTTGTTTATCGATACGATCAAGGATCGCGGGCCTTCAAGTAGGAGTCGAGCTAGGCTCCGAACGAAGTAAACAAACTTATCTCTTTTTATTTTCCGCTGCTCATCTCTGATTCTAAACGATTAAAGAATAAGTTTTAAAAGACGCGATATTCACCCCCCCCCTCTATCGCATCCATACGATCTAACACCATCTGCCAGCAGGTCGGGAGGTTGGGCAGATCGAGAAAACAAACGAAAAAATAATGCTCCCTCCAATCTTTATTGGATGACAACATTTTATCAAAAAAGACAGAACTCACTCGGGCTTGGAACAGAAAGGTCCTTGGCTAGGACAACTTATGATAATAAAAATATTGGAATACCCGAGACACTAAAGGGATGTCGTACAAATGAAACAGCACGACTACCCCACACAATAACCTAAAGGAGTTAGACACTAATTGGTGCAGGGAGATACGAAAGTATTTATATACGGCTGAGAATAAAGGATGAATGGGGAAATGAAGACCGGTGCAGAATTGGTCCTTAAAGAAGGGCAAGAAGCTGACGGGAGGTAGATGGGGCTAGTAGTAGGCAGAGGGGATGACGATTTGATAGTCGGAAGGAAAACGATAGGTGAATTTCATCTGATCAATCTCATCCCCGTTGAACTTGGACCCGATAGAAGTGTACCGAAGCCCTGGGATAGACGCGGGAGGTTGAGGGGAGACAACCATAGAAAACCGAGAAAGAAGCGAATTGTGGAGTCGACGAAAGAAAGAAATGAAAGGCTTACCGAGAAAAGTTGCGGGCAAAGACAAGGAGAAGGAGAAGCGTCTAAGAACATGCTCAAGAACGAAAATGCAAGGAAGTATGAAGATGACGATGAGTAAATAAGGGCTTGTAAATCTCACGAGTGACCGCTCTAAGCCGTCTGATTGAGAGTTGTAGAAAATAAGGGTGAAATCTAACCATGGAATTCGAAAAGGCACCTATCACATCAACCGTGGATATCCGCCTATCACGTCAAGCGTACGGAGATAGAGATCGAGACACTTGGCGGTCGACGACAGGGAAGCATTAGTGGGGCAACGTGCTTAGCCATAATGGCCAAAGATTTGCACAGTCTTCCAGGAATTGGGAGGATGTTTGAAATCAATAAAGGGCGCTCGTTCGAGAAAGCAATGAGATGTCAAAATTTGCTAAGTGTTGTCGCAAACAATCTCAATCGTCATAGAGCTCTGACTAAGATATAGCCGAGCGGCGGCTTTAAACCCCAGGTATGTAAAATGATAGCTGAGCAGTGGTTCTAAACCTAAGTGCCTAATTAGTCGCCAAACAATGCCTCTAAACCCAAGGGAGGAATCAATTTCGATGTTCACCATATCCGAGCTACGGCTATGAGCTCTGGTTAGTAAGATACAGTAGAACGATGACTATAAAGATGATATGAGCAGATTGAAAGCCCGGAAATAGAGAATGCCCGATCAGGGAAAGGTCACCGAAGACGCTACTTATCCAGTCAGTCAGACTTATAGCCTCCTAAAACTAGACTTGAGGGGAAGGTTTGTGATGTGATGATAAAGGGGGTTCATCAAGTGTGGGTCAAAGGCGAAGATAGCAGCAAATATGGAAGTCAAAATTAAGGTGGTCAGTGGTGGTCAACAGTCCCACCAAAGATGACCAAGCGAAAAGCCATGCCAACTGTCGATCGAGCATAAAGTGTCTAATCGGCCACGTGGCTTGTCTAAGCAGAACACCCATCTAGTCAGGAGCATTACGACAAGAATATCATATGCTCATTACAGATCGGAGGAACGTTAAGGTGGCCGAAGCGCTTGTCCGATCGGGTGGAAACAATCTACTGAACCAAGTCACTGTGGGGAAAAGCAGAAGAGGTCGACCAAGCGGAGGAGTGTTGGTCGAGCGGCTACCCTACTATGCTGATAGTGAGACCATTCCCATATCTCTTGATATCCCTTTGGGAGATAGTGCCACTAATAACAGGGTATGGTCAACTGGCAGATCGCATGATGGAAACTTCTATTGTTTTGTCAGGGATTTGCATGCTCTATTAAGGTATGGTGTCAGAGACATTTTTCTGACATATCCTTTCATAGGACAGTTTGGAGAACATGCCCAGAGTTTGAGGAGAGTACATGTCGTCCACTGTATCACTAAATAAGGAAGAGTTCATGTACCGGTGAAGGTACGTGTTACTCACTATTCATGCTTGAACGCTATTTTTTCTCCTTTAATATAATTCCTCCTAAATTCAGCATCATTTAAAGAGAATCTAGTATATTTTCTATCCAATCAAGCACTCTTTATAGAGAATCTAGTACATTTTTAATCTAATTGAGATGAAAAAAGAGTCGTATTCAATTTGATAAAAAAATATACTAGATTTTAGTTTAATGTGTTGAATTAAAAAGAAATTATACTTTTAGACTTTTATACCTAAAAAATATGAAAAAATTATATAAATTAGTATTAATTATATTTAATTAGGGAGTGAAAATAATTTTTTTTTAAAATTATGATAGGGAATTTCACTTAAATTTTCCCATAGCAATACTTTCACAGGCTAATTCTGAGTTTGAGCCCATTAAAAGCCCATTGCGAGATCGATGATCTAGGGTTTGAACAATATATTGAGATTGGGAGGCGAGCTCCTTCGGCTCCCAAGCGGAACGGCGATGGCGTTCCTCATCCTTTCCCTTTTCTGGTCCTTTCTGTGATTTTGGTTGTAATGTTTTGCTCACATATCAGTTTTCCCAGTGTAGGAGGAGGCCATGATAAAGAAATTCACACTTGTTAAGACGCTCTCTGCGAATGATTTGTGCAATACTAATCACTACGTTCTTGCTGAGCCTTCTCTCTGGTTTCCCTTTTTGTTTTATGATTTGTTTTGTTTGAATCTGGTTTTCTTATCCGATTTGTAATGTGCCATCGTTTTATTTGGTTTTCCTTGGATTTTATATGTCATATTGAGAACATTGTGATTACATCGCATTCATTTGGATATATTTGGAATTCTACGATTTGCATATGCTTTCTGAATCGCAGATGAGGGAGAACCGTATTGTAAGGGAAGAAGATCTACAATAATTGCAGATGAGAGTTGTTGAAGGTGATTAACTGATTCAGAGGAGATCGACATCAGTCCATGACAGGTTCGCTGGTAGCGTGTTCTTCTTCTTTTTTTCCATGAAGGTGTTTCATCAGTAGCTCGCCGCACAAACGAATCGTCCCTCTTGTCTTCACACATCTTCCTTACTCAAAAAGGTTTGATCTTTCTCCATCTCTCAATCTTTGCATGCTTTATTTCAATTCAATTCCGGTTTTCAATCTTCGTTGTGATCTGATTCCTGAATAATTTGTGAATCTTACAATTTCTCGGATTCCTTCCGCCTATCTTTATTTCAAAACGCCGCCTTTCTTAGCAGAAGCACAAATCGAAGGCTTGGAGGCTCATTGTCAAAGATTTAAAATGCCTACCGAGTTCAAAAACTGTGCCAAATTTGCACGTCTCCTCGCTCAGCGATGGCGGTCTCCATTTCTCTCATTGGAGTCCCGATCAAGGAAGACGGAAATGTTTTTTCGTATATTTAAGACGATTTATGAGACGGCAATGATAACTAGAATCTTCATGAAATTTTTTGCCAAAAAAAAAAACGATTTAGAAAATTGAATTATGATTTCATAAACTAA
The DNA here is from genome assembly GCA_037833815.1 of Zingiber zerumbet. NCBI lineage: Eukaryota > Viridiplantae > Streptophyta > Magnoliopsida > Zingiberales > Zingiberaceae > Zingiber > Zingiber zerumbet. The sequence continues at coordinate 4,798 of JBBMJZ010411672.1, forward strand.
GTCTTCTTAAAATGAAAATTCTGAAATTTATTAACCAATTAGACTTTATAAATTAAAGTTGACTATAACGATAAAATGTCAAACTGATAATTTTTTTCAGAATAATCATTTAATGCAATTTTTTTCTTTATTCTAAGCATAAGATAATATGGAAAATATAAAGCTAAAATTTCTACTGGACTGTTTGACAATGCTCATCTGGCCAAGAAAATATGTTTGGACTATTAAAGAAAAAGGTGCTATTTAACCAAAAAAAAAGTACGAATATAAAGCATGTTCATTGAACATTTAAATATTGAATTCTTTATTTTTTTCAAAAAGTGTACTACTTTGTTGAAAATCAAAGAATGGAGAGATGTCTGTGAAGAAATCAAACTTGTTCATTCTATTCTAAGAATAAAGGCTTAATTTGAATGTTTATAAATTAAAATTATATTAAAAAAAAATAAAATTCAGTTTGGGCTTGTAAGCCGTTTGAGTAAAATAAAATATTATTTGAGTTCGGTTCAAGGCGGTAGATAAATTGAATTTATTTCACTTGATAAAAATTTATTTATATTTATTTAATACATATAAATTTGAATAATTTATTTAACATTTATAAATTATGATTATTAATAAAATTTTATCAATATATTAAATAATTAAATAAATTTAAATTGAGAGTTTGATAAAATTTAAATAAACATTTAAATTTATAAAAATAAATTAAATTAAATTTGATTAATTATTTTAAAAATTAATTCATTTTAAATTTAATTTGATTCGCTTATCAAATAAATTTAAACAAACAAAATTTTTAACTAGGCTTAACTTGTTTACACCGTTTCGTTTGAATTTGATAATTTAAAATTAGAATCAAATATTTTTGAGTCAGCTCAAAAGCTTGTGATTAGCCTCAATTATTGCTCTGTTTTAAAGTCTTCGCCCCTTAATTACTCGCCACGCCACGCATCGTTCTTCATAACCTGGTCAATCGTCAGCTTTATTTCCAACCTTATAGATTTAATCACTTAATTATCTCCAATCTTAAATAGATCTCTACCTGTCCTCTCCAGTTTCCGACACATGGATCATCGTTCGCGATCACTCAGCCGACCAGTTCATCCATTTCAACACAATTGAAAAATGAAGAACTTGGTTGGTGACCTAATGGAGATCGCAATCCCAAACCAATTTAAAGCGCGATCACTCTGTGCTCTCGCTGCATGGTCAATGGCGTCTCTGTTCTCCTCCCTTGCATTGCTCTTCTTCTTGTTTCTTTCTGGAGTTTGCTGTTTGGAATATCGCATACCGGTTGGCTCCGAGCTTTCCGCCGGCGGCAATGAATCGTGGGTTTCTGAGAATCAGATCTTCGCGTTTGGGTTCGCGCAGAATTCAGCAAGCGCTCGCGATCAATTTCTGTTGGCGATTTGGTATTATGGCCTTCCGGATCATCCGACCATTGTTTGGTCGCCGAATAGGTGGATTTCTTGTTTCGATCTTGTGCCACCGATTCTTAGTTTTTCATCTTTCTTGTCGTTCCGATGGATGCAGAGGTTTTCCGGCGAGAAGAGACGCGGTGGTGCGACTGGAAAACTCCGGCGAACTCGTGCTCAGAGACGGTAACGCCGTTCTGTGGACCTCCAACACTTCCCGCTTGAATCCCAGCTTCGGCGTAATGTCGGACTCCGGCGACTTCATACTATGCGCCGCCGCCGCCGCCGGCGGCGACAACGTCACTGGCCGGACGGCCGCCGCCGTGTGGCATAGCTTCTCCTACCCCTCTGATACTCTCCTCCCTGGGCAAAAACTGACGGTGGACCTCGCGCTCACCTCCGCCACGTCCTCCTCCGGCCACTATGCCCTCCAAATGCTTCAGCAGAGGACCTCCCTCAGCCTTGCCCTTGCCTACGTCTCGCTGACGTCCAACTCCAACTACTCCTACTGGTCTAGCCCAGAGATATCAAACGCCACCGGCGAGGTCTTCGCCGTCTTGGACTCGTCCGGGAACTTCGGCGTTAGCTACGGCGCTTCCTCCGCTGGCACGATGTATATCCACAAGAACGACACGCAGTCCACGTCTCTGCGTAGGATCACGCTGGGAAACGACGGGAATCTACGGCTCTACCGCTTGGAAGCGAACAAGAACTGGGCGGTGGAGTGGACCGCCGTGTCGAACCCATGCACCGCCGCCGGAATTTGTGGCAGTGGCATCTGCAACCTAGACTCAAGCAACAACACCTTCAGCTGCACGCCGCTGAAGCCGGTGAACTGCAGCGGAAGAAACGGCGGGCAAATCAAGATGCAAACCATGCCGCAAACCAATTACTACTTCCCCGGCAAGTCCACGATCTCGAATTACAGCGGCGACGTCAACGGCACGGAATGCTCCCGGCATTGCTCCGACGACTGCGAGTGCGTGGCGGCGGTGTACGGGCCCTCTCCGGAGAACGCGAAGTCGTGGTGCTGGACGCTGCGCGGCCTGGACTTCGGCGGAATGCAGGACCCGAGCTCGACACTGTACGTGAAGGTCCTCGCCGGAAACGAGTCGGGGACGGGCGAATCGAGCTCAGGCTCACCGAGCGCCAGCGTGCTGCTGCCGTTGCTGATCTGCCTCGGCGCTCTAGTTGCGCTCCTGAGCGCGCTGCTGTTCTACAGCGCGCGAAGGAAGCGGAAGCAGAAGTCGATGCGGCGATGCGTCTCGCTGCCGGGAGCTCCGGCGTGCTTTAGCTACCATGAACTGCAGATTGCTACCTCAAACTTCTCCCAATTGATCGGAACAGGTATGTTACCTTCTTAATCATCAATCCCGATCAAGCCAAAAACACAATTCTTCTCTCAATCGATCGTGCTTGTTCGATGCGAGACCAGGAGGATTTGGCAGCGTGTACAAGGGAACGCTGAGAGACGGGACGATGGTGGCAGTCAAGAAACTAGACAGGTTGCTGCCTCAAGGAGAAAGGGAGTTCATAGCAGAGGTCACCACCATCGGCTCCATGCACCACATGAACTTGGTCAGCCTCTGTGGATTCTGCTCGGAACAATCGCACAGGTGACCGATCCTTCACCGCACTGATCACTCCTCTAAGAAGTAAAACTAGAAGTGTTGTTTGTTCATTCATGCTTTTTGTTCACATTGATTAGGCTGTTAGTGTATGAATACATGAGTAGAGGATCACTGGACAAGTGGATCTTTCGTTCAGGGGAAGACAGGGTTTTGGACTGGCGAACTCGCTTTAACATAGCGACGGCGATCGCTCAAGGGATCGCCTACTTCCACGAGCAGTGCAGGAACAGGATCATTCACTGCGACATCAAGCCGGAGAACATTCTGCTGGACGAGGACTTCTGCCCCAAAGTCTCGGACTTTGGCCTGGCGAAGCTGATGAGCAGGCAGCACTCGCAGGTGGTGACCATGGTGAGGGGCACGAGGGGTTACTTGGCGCCGGAGTGGGTCAGCAACCGCCCGGTCACCGTCAAGGTCGACGTCTACAGCTACGGGATGCTGCTGCTCGAGATCGTCGGAGGACGAAGGAACCTCGATTCTTCCTTGGACGAGAAGGAGTTCTTCTACCCTGCATGGGCTTTCAAGGTGCGATCACTATAAGCTCGCCTCAGACTCTGTTCGAAGTGAAACATGGATCGAGCTGAATTTTACAGGAGATGGTGAATGGAACGGCGAGCAATGCCGTCGACAGGAGGCTGAAGAGGAACGTGGAGGAAGAGGAGGCGGTGAGGGCTCTCCATGTGGCGTTTTGGTGCATCCAAGAAGAGGCAGTGGTGAGGCCTTCCATGGGGGAGGTGGTGAGGATGTTGGAAGGCTCAGTGTCCATCAACGAGCCGCCGATGCCTCAGGCAGTGCAGGAGTTTCAAGAGGAAGGTCTGCACAGTGTGTACAAAACGATGAAGGGGAGATACTTCTTCGATTTGCCTTCGTCTTCCTCGGCCATGGCGAGCTATAGATCATCCAAGGCTACTTGTAGCCACTCTACTATGTCGCCTAGATAGCAAAATATGATCGATCACAGTTCTTGTAGATGAATGATGATTGAGAATCAGAAAGAAATGCCTCTCGTTCAGGAGCTCATAGATGTCACTGACTCATCGCACTTATTTTAGAGGATTTTCACGGTGAATGCCGATCGGAATCTTAGCTCATACTGTGTATAAGGGCCCCAGAGAAACGTGGCAGTCAGAAGTCAAGGGAACATGACAGTCATGAATCAAGGCGATGTGACAGTCAGGAATTAAGGCGACGTGGCAGTCAGGAGTCAAGAGGATGTGACAATCAGAAATCAAGGGAACGTGGCAGTCAGAAGTCAAGGGGACGTGTCAGTTAGAAGTCAAGGCAACATGACAGTCAAAAGTCAAGGGGACATGGTAGTTCGAAGTCAAAGCGACGTGACAGTCAGAAGTCAAGGAGAGAGGGTGGTTAGATTGCCCCACCTGTTGCATAACTCCTGGTCGGTCACTGGCAGGTTGAGTACCCAGATCTGAAACATAAGACCAAGTGGTTCCTGGCCTGTCTCCGACCAACCAGCTCTTCCCCGCTTTGATGTACATGGCTCAGCTCCCATGGTGCAACTCATATCTTCCTCATTCAATGCCCCTGCCCAGTAGCTCAGTTGAGTAATTTTCCGGGCGATCCACAACTAAACCTGAGTAGGTACAGACAACGCTAAATGACAACAGTGTTAGAGAATCGTAATTGTCCATCGGAGAATAATTGTCATCAGCCAGAATATTCCAGTGATCGCCTATTCTCAGGAAATGAAACCTTGTTTCAACCAATAAGAGAGCGCCACATGGCCTCCATCACCCAACATACCCTGACACCTGACATTCTCTGATATCGATCAAGCTCCAAAGGTACGCAGTGTCATATAAAAAGAGGGGTCCTCTCCCTTGAACAGATACGCGCGCACATTCGTACTCGTCTTCTACAGTTCTTTTTTCCTTCGTACACTGTTCTTCTGGGGAAAAAGTACCTGACTTGAGCATCGGAGGGCCTGCGTCGGGGACATTTTCCCTGATTTCTGGTCTCTAACGTTCCGTGTGCTTGTTTGAGTGTGCGCAGAGTATAAGTACTGTTGGTACCCCAATGTTATTTTAATACAATCAAATAAGTTAAGTTAGGTCATGTTGTGTCTTAACCTTGTGTCTAAGTATGTTGGAACTTAAGAGCACAGAGAGTCAAGCAAAAGATGTAGCTAGCGAGAATGACGACACGGGAGAGAGCCGACGGGCTCGGTGCGTCTGAGAGACGAGGTGTTGCGGAAGAGTACGCGGGCAAACGAGAAGGAGGCGTGCGGCATTTTCGAGGGACGAGAAGCTGAAGCGAAATCTTGCTCGAGAAGAAGGCCGGAAGTTGGGTTCGGGTGAGCCCTATTCCGAATGACCAAAATCACCCAAGCGAGCGAAGCCGGAGCGGAGGACCTGGACTGAAGTGAGTGGAGAACCTGGACCGAGGTAAGCGGAGCCGAAACTGGAGGGCCGGAGAGAAAGTCAACTAAAAATTGGCTTTTTCCTTCCAGGGCGCTCGGACTAGGGGCACCCAGAACCCAAGTTTTAGTCATTTCGATGTGGTCTTTCACCGTTACGTCGGGGATAAATTTTTATCCCACTTCAGGTGCCTGGAACCCTTCTAGACGTCCCGACCAAGGCTATAAATACAGCCTTGGTCCCAGAAGCTAAACACAACAAACATTTTGAGTAACAACACTTGCACGCTTTTAGTTTTCTTTTAGCTTCGTCATTTTTGAGTTTTCATTGCTGTAAAGAGGTTTCTCCGTCTGAAGGAAAAATTAGTGCGACGTTATTCCTTAGATTAGCCACCTCCCCAGTTGTAACCAAGTAAAATCCTCAAAGCCTCCACTTTTCAGTTTATTCATTATTGTATGCAAGTGTTCTTTAATTAAGTTATTTATCCGAGAAAGGTTTTCTTTTGTTTATTTTGTGCAAGGGCTATTCACCCCCCCGCCCCCCCCCCATCTAGCCGGCCGCCAGCGGTCCAACAAGTGGTATCAGAGACAAGTTTGCTTCAGGAGAACTAACCGCCGAACGAAACACACGAGATGACCAGACCAAGCATCTATCCACCAAAGTTTGAAGGGGAGTTCGCAAGTTGGAAAAAGAGAATGGAGGTAATTTTTAAAACAAATTTTGATTTATTATTAATAATGGATTTAGTTTTGAAGCACCCAAGGGCAAGGAAAAGTATCAATGGATGAAGAAGGAACAAGCCGACTTCATGGCAAACGGCAAAGCAGAGTTTCATCTGCTGAGCGTCCTACTGCTACAAGAAGTCAACCGGATCGGAGCTTACGAGTCCGCCAAGAAGCTCTGGGAAAAATTCTTAGAATTCACGAAGGAACTTTAGAGGATAAACTTGCGAGACGGGACCTTCTTTGCAATCAGCTCACCAACCTCCGATTTGAAGAAAACAAAACCATAGCACACCTTCACTCGAGGATTAAGGAGCTCAACATCGGACTTTCGAATCACGGAGAAAATATAAGCAACCGAGATTCGCTAAGGTACGCACTTAATGCATTCCCTAGAAATACTAAATGAGCATCTTTAGTAGATGCCTACTATATCTCTAAAGATCTAGAAATTGTTATCTTAGAAGAATTATTTTCAACTTTTGAAGTCTATAAGTTGAGATGTGCAGATACAAAGAAGG
>JBBMJZ010411685.1:0-12315 GCA_037833815.1 Zingiber zerumbet
ACTAGCATTGTGTCGATCTAGAGAGAGTGATGAGGAAGACCTGACATTTAACTCCGTCGGTGTACTGATGAAGTGTGGCCGATCAATTAGTGGCTGATGCTGCAGGCTCCAGTGCTTGGCGTTCGGCTAGCGCCTGTTGTTGTTGCTACTCCACTATATTGGCTACTCGAGCTTGTACCATCATGTCGAGCTCCTCTTATGTCAGCGTTACCGTTATGAATCGTCCAACATCTTCCATCTTCTCATTCAGATGCAGGTTGCGTTCCCACAGACGACGCCAAAATGATCCTGTCCGAAAGCGTGAAGCTGGAAAGCTGGGAGGTGGCGGCTTCACTGACCGAACGTGGACTTCACTCCGCTTTGCAAAACAAATGACGTCAGTGCCGGGCCAGGGAAGGGGTCCCGGCGTTGGCCGTCTGATGTTCAAGTCAGTCATTGGAATGTGGAGAAAAACAGAGCAACAGTAGTAACAGTAGAACTCAAGAATAATGCGTACCTCCACCGGTGATGGACCTTTTTATATTGAGCCCTGGTGGGTGATGTGCACGCTTCCCAAGACATGACACGTTCTCCAATATGTCCTATGAAAGGACCTGTCAGGAAAGGCATGCATATCCTTGACAAGACAGTAGAATCTTCCGCCGTACGATCCGCCTGTCAACCATGCCTCGTGTCAACGACACTATCTCCCAAAAGGATGTTGAGAGATACTAACTACAGTGGTGTCGTTGCTGGGCCGAGCGGGGTAGTCGCTTGGCCGGGACTCCGCGCCGTCCGCGGCTAGGTCCCGCTGCTTGGCCGAGCGAGGTAGCCGCTCAGTCGAGACCCCTCCGCTCTGACGACCTCATGTGACTCCTCTGTGCGGTGACTGTGTAGTAACATGTCCTCCCCCATTCGAACTAGCTATCCGGTCTCCCTCGACGTCCTGTTACGCCGTATTGAGCGTCAGCTGTCTTAAATGTCATCCTGAACTGGACAGGTGGTTTGCTCGAACCTGTCTCCCGCCGGTCGGGGTATGTTTGCCCGACCGGCTCTTTCCATTGTCTTCCGTTCGGCCCTCTGACACCCAGACGTTGACCATCTTGATTTTGACCTCTACCTTGGCTATTGACCCGTGCCAATTAGGCCTCCCCATCGCCGCATCAGAATGTATGTCATATTTGCATTGGATGTTTTTACAGCATTGTCTATTGACTGTATCATCTGGCAAGAGTTTACATAGGATCGATATTTTTCTCTCAAGTTATTATTATAATTCAAAAGCATATATTCATCAGTTGGATATATTGACTATATATTTTTTGGAATTACTCTAATGCAATGTCTGCCTCTTTCTGTTTCTAAATTGTGTTCATGCCTATGATTCATAACCTATCTTCTAAAAGAAACTGCTAATGCTTCATAGCTTATTTTCAAAATGAAAATTCACACGACTGATAGCTAGGAATCATATTGAAGTTCTTAAAGCTGTCAGATTTGAGATCGAACTGTTCTTCGGGTATTTTAGATGGCTTCCTTTTGCAGGATGGATTGATCTCACTACTGCCAAGAGTAGTAGACTTGGTGTCGGATTGTGATATTACTGTCATTGCTGCGGGTGGTATTGTAGATGCCCGTGGTTATGTTGCAGCTTTGATACTCGGTGCTCATGGTGTTTGTCTCGGGACCAGGTCTTCAGTCTACTATTGTTTCCCATTTCAAACTCTTATTTCTTCTTCTCTATGATTCTGATCTTTAAAGGAAATCTGTATACAGGTTTCTTGCAACCAATGAAAGCTTCGCACACCCTTATTACAAACAAAAGCTGCTTGAATACAATGAGACAAACTACACAAATGTATTTGGCCGTTCAAGGTGGCCTGGCGCACCGCATCGTGTGTTAAGAACACCTTTCTACACTGAGTGGAGGCATTTCCCAGATGATGAAAATGAGGAAAATCAACCTGTCATTGGTCATTCAGTAATTCATGGCGTGGTGAGCTAATTGTATAATTCATCGATTACATTATCCAGTTTTAACGATCCTTTCGTTGACAGCCGAAGGAGGTACACCGATTTGCCGGTACCATTCCAAATGCGACGACAACGGGTGATTTGGATTGCATGGTTATGTATGCCGGTGAAGGTGTCGGCATGATCAAGGAAATTCTGCCTGCTGCAGAAGTGTTAAGGAAACTAATCGAGGAAGCACAACAAATCATTCAGCAAAAATTCTCTCATGTTTGAACTCAAATGAGTTCATAAAATCAATGAAATTTCAGTAGTAGTTTTCAAAATAATGTAATCATGATCAGTCTGTAAGTTTCATGATCCTTTTTTCTTGGCTGAAAAAACAGAATTTTATGGTGTGTTTGATTTATGAAAAAAAAAACACTGAATGGAGTATTTTCTTTGCTTGTCCTTTGAGCCTTGTGATTCCACTGATTCGAAGAGGAAAAAAAAACATAATGTCAGAGAATGTCAGGGATTTGATATTCTTAATTGAACCTGCACATAAATAATTTTAAAAAAATATATTTGTTTGTTTCTTTGCTGATTGTTTGCCATGAATAAATCAATTACTCAATACAAATAATGTCTATATAGCTATAACAAAACGTGCAAATATCCAAAATATATAAATTAGTTCTTGTTTCTCATAGAAAATATAGAAGCACGTGCTTCAAAGTTCAGAGCAGGAAATTCCGTGATCTGTGCACTGCCCTCCATAGATTTCAGCCCAACATTCTCTTCGCACATAGTCAAAGGCTAAGGTCAAAATTCACCGAACGGGAGTCAACGGCAGCCAACCACTAGCGAATTTTTATGGACCGAATAGTATCTGTCATAGATTGCTCTTTACACTCACTTGTTTGCACAACCACTTGGCCATGCGTAAAACCTTGACTTTTATTCTTCTTTGGTTTGTGTTTGACGTTGACCTCGGTGTCAATTTCAGCAAATGGACCATCAACCCCCCCACTACAATGTTTATGTCTTCTTCACACTCAAATCCACTTCTTTAAACTACTAGCCACTCCTTGTGTCGATTGCCTTTAATGATGTTTCACCAAACGAGTCGCAGAGCTGGATTCCACTATTCTTTTTATATAATGTATATATGAATTTTGTTGCGGGAGATATCTCTAGTGATACATGAGTGTGCTCACTTTCGCATAATAATGTCTTTTTCAATCTTTGAAACGGAGATTAACTGAAGGATTAGGATAGTTTCCAAGTGTCGGTAGATAACAAGATTATATTAGTCAATTCATTAAGGGGACCTAAAAGCAACTCGAGAGGATGAAGTCACATGCGTGAGTATACATCCATCTCGCTCATTATCAAACACATGGAATAATTGCAAGCAACACACGGAGCTAGACGCGATAATTCTCACTGATCCACCCCAAGGTATGTAGAAAGACGGTAAATTATGGTACTAAATGACCTCTTAGATGAGAGGAATTTATTCTTAGGGTTATAAATAAATTAAACGTTTATGAATAAATTTGGTGTTCGACTTGATAAAAGTTTGTTTATATTCGTTCAATATACACTGGATCAATTAAATAAATAAATTTGAACAACTCGTTAAACTAAATAAATAAATTTGAACATATATATATTCAGTTTGTTAATGTTTGTAAACAATATTCATGAATATTTGTTTATTAATAAAACTCTTAGCAATATACTAAATAATAAAATAAAATAAACAAATAAATTTAAATTATCAAGTTCAATAACTAATCAAACAAGTAAAAGTCTTAAACAATAAAACAAATATGAATTAAAAGTCCGATAATATCTAAATGAACCAAACTCAAATCAAACTTGAACCAACGTTAAATCACCCGAGTACCAATTTGGCTATGCCGTTGAAGGCAATTGTAAGCAATCCATGACAGAGGTTTGTCTTGTATTTTAGTATTAGATTTTAAAAATAAGGATTTAAACTTATTTATTTCTAATTTATTAAAATTTATGTTTTGACAAGAAAAAGACCTTTCATCAATTTAGGACATTTTTGTTCTTTTTGCATCCAGTTTTGTTTCTATCCTTTTGTTAAAGCCAAATTGATATTTATTTATTTACACGTACCTTTACTACAATAGAAATTATAGTCCCCCAAAAAATCAATCTAAAAATATAAGTGCAAGTTAGTGAAATTAGCACTCTTCTATCCTTGATAGATTTTCATGACACTAACTGATGAGATCTATTTTACAATCCTTTAAATTTACACTAAATATATATTCGTCCTTTAGGCTTGTTAAAGAGAGAAGGGAAGAAGAATGAGTATGAGATAAAAAAAATTAAAATATATTTAAACATTTTAGTACTCGATTAAGTTTCACTTTGGATGATATATTAAATTATTAGATTTTTTTTGGAAAAGTAGGACAATTTTAGGGGGGTGAAAATGATATTTATTCTATATTTAACTGAAATTCTTGTCAGAATTTGAAAGCTATAACTAATAATGACGCTTTCAAACAGCTGTTCAGTGCGACGCGGATCTCATTAGCTAGGGGAGCCCGTGAGTGAGCGAGAGAGGAGGAAGGGGAGGAGAGCAGCAGCGAGTGAGACGCAGAAGGTAGGTTGATCTCCTCTGTCCTTTTCTACCCTCTTTCTGCAATTCTGTCTAGAGAGAGACGAAAGCGGCGAAAGAAAAGATCTGGATCGAAGGAAAAAATGAGAGGGCCAGGTCCGCGTGAAGGCAGAGCTTGTTAGATCTCCATCATTCTGAGAAAATTGTGGTGTTTTTTTTTTCCCTTCCGTCGTTTGCTCTCCCGTTCCCAAGACCGTTTTTGTGTAGAGTTTGCTCCTTTAGTGAGTTTGTTTCATGCCTTAGGTTTTGAGCTGTTGCAGTCGGAGTGTCTGAATCGATTGGGCGGCATTAATAGGTAGGAACTGAAACCAAGATGCTAATTTGCTTACTATACTGAACTTGAACGCGAGATTGGTAATTACCGTTTTTACCTTTTTTTTTTTTTTTTGCTATAGAATGAGGTATACGGTCCATTCCATAGCTATTTAATGCGGTTCAAAGAAGCGTGACTGGCCAAACTCTTTTCTTGCTTCTTTCCTATTGATGTATTCTAGTTTTCACAATCCTAGTTGGTGAAAAAGGAGATTCTTAGTTTCCTTTTCTTTTTCTTTTGTTGGATCTAGCATGATTTTTTTTAGATGCAAAGTTTTTAACTTGAGTTTTCGCTGAACTCCAGTGAGTATTGGGAAAAAGGTGATGTCGAGACCGCTCTATCGTGGGATTTCTGGAGGCGGAAAAAGCAGCAGCCCCGCAGGGCATGATCCGTTTGACATGAGCTTCCAGGGAAAGGATCCGGGAGAGAATGGATTTAACCATGAATCCCTGAGCACCTCTGGAGCAAATCGAAGCCGGCAAAGCCTCATTTTTACTTTTCTTAAGTTGAGTCTATTTTTCTTAGTAGTACTTTCCCTCTCTGGATCCTTCTATTGGGCCATCTCCATCTCCGCCACCCCCCGGAGTAATATCTATCACCACTACCGGCGACTGCAAGAACAGGTTGTCGCTGATCTCACACAGATCGGGGAGCTATCCCTCGGGATTGCACGATTGAAAGAACTAGATTTCTGCCCAGCTGAGTATGAGAGTTTTGTGCCTTGTTATAACAATGTCTCAGAGAACCTAGATTCTGTAGATCCAGTGATACCAATTGAGTACGAGAGAAAATGTTTACATGACACCAAGCTGGGCTGTTTAGTTCTATCTCCAAGGAATTATAGAATTCCACTAAGGTGGCCAAGTGGGAGGGACTTGATCTGGAAGGATAATGTCAGGATCACTGGACAAGAGTTCTCCTCTGGCAGCTTGACAAAGAGGTAGGCTGTATTTGTAATGTTTTACAGTCATTTAAAGCATTTCACTTAATAACCTGTGCATTGGTAGGATGATGGTGGAGGAAGAACAAATCTCATTCCGATCTGGCTCCATCATGGTTGATGGTGTAGAAGATTATACCCACCAAATAGCCGAGATGATTGGGTTGCAAGAATCTAATTTCATCGAGGCTGGGGTTAGTATTTGTTTCTACTAAACTATTTGTCTATTTGGTTGTGCCCTCTTTTGTATCTGTAAGGGAGAAAATTGAACTAAAGGAGATATTGAATAGTGTACATAACTTTATTGCTAATTCTACTTCTCTAAATAGTAACAATTAGGCAAGGTTAATTCTTGTCTATGAGTTGCAGTCCTCTGCTCGGGGTGCAAATCCATTTTACATTACTATCTATGATATCCAGCATCTAGCCAAGTTAATGCATGAGTGCTGCTCTTGATTGCATATAAAGTTATCATCTCTCCTTTTGTAAATGATCATGAATTTGTGCTATGAAAGAACTCATTTTTGCTTAGTTTGTCTGTGGGTTTATTGGGATAATTGATGAATTATCTCTCTTTAGAACCATTTGAAACTCAAGTTTTAAACTATATTAATAAAAGGTCAAGGCAAATTTGAAGTATATCTGGAAGCTATTGTAAGTGTGAAGGATAAATTGTGAGCTTCCTGTTATATCTAGATTTTTTGTTACGTTTCACAATATATGTCCTAGAAGCTCCTTTGTGTACTTCTGCTGATCTGTCAGTTAAATCATGTTTAAGTATAAAGTACTGCTTCCCATCGTGTCTAGTTCGATGGATTTCATAATCTAACTTGTTGGATTTATGTGTGTATTTGTACTTATTTGGTGGCTCTCCAGTAACAGGGTTTCACTAATTTGCAGATAAGAACTGTCTTAGACATTGGATGTGGTTTTGGTAGCTTTGGAGCACATCTCTTCTCCAAACAACTCTTGACTATGTGCATTGCAAATTATGAGGCATCAGGTAGTCAAGTCCAACTCACACTTGAGAGAGGCATTCCTGCATTGATTGGTTCCTTTTCAACACAACAATTGCCGTTCCCTTACCTTTCCTTTGATATGTTGCACTGTGCTAGATGTGAGGTTGAGTGGGATAAAAATGGTAAGCATTAACTTATCACATTTATAGAATGAAAGATCATAAATATTAGATGTTCTTATTTTTCTCTCTTTCTTGGAATAGACCTTAGCAATTACTTTTTTTTTCTGGATTGGCAAGTAAATTTATATTAAAACAATTAAACAAAGCCCTTGAATTTAGGCAAGGACAAGTGTCAGCATGACTAATAAGCCACGTTGTCCATAATCCATGTTGCTCTGCTGCAATGTGCAATTGATCTCATTTGGTTTGTAATGGCATATATCAAATTTATTTTCTTGAGAATTCTGTTTCAGAAGCCATCTGCTAGGTATCTAGATTTAGCTGTATTACTTTTGATGCTGAAGGCCACTACACCTGCAATTTTATTTTAACTTTAATCATAGATATTATACCTTGGTTGGAAACTGATTTTTATTCAGCCCTGGATTCCTGTTTTACTAGTTGGACGATCAGACCAGTAGGCCATTCAAATGGAATGTATTTATATTTAGTGAAGTACTTAAAGAAAATTGGCTATATCAATCTAGGTTGACTCTGATAACTTGGGGCTTTGGAATTTTCAATTCATGAACAAATAGGATTGGCTAGGATTCCCAATATTTGGCTTTTTGATCTAGCTAAGTTGATGCTCAAACCACATTGTCTCCCCTTTGTGAGAACAGTTTCCCATGAAAAGACATTAAAAGATTGATAAATTGATACAAGCAAAGTCCGTATCAAACTCTCATGTAGCTTTACAGTCTCCTGAGCTTATGAGCTGTTTTAGATTTGGTGTTTCTTGTTCAGAAGTAATAGAAATAGTGCTCTTAATCTCTTAATGTTTGAGGATTTTATTTAAGCATTTTGTTTTTTTATATATATGGATACAATTGCAGATGGTCTCTTCTTAGTTGAAGTTGATAGACTTTTGAGACCTGGGGGCTATTTTGTCTGGACTTCCCAAATGAATACACATAGATCCCTGCGTGATAAAGAAAATCAAAAGAAGTGGTCAATAATTCGTGACTTTGCCGAAAATCTTTGCTGGGATATGTTGTCACAACAAGATGAAACAATTGTCTGGAAGAAGACTAGCAGAAAGAAATGTTACAGTACTCGGTATTCCCTTTTCCCTGATACTTGAGTTATTTCCTTCATAAGGGAAGTCATTATGTTGAGTCTCTTTTGCCACCCTTTTCTGTACACTGTACCTAATTAAAAAATGTGTTCTATTTGCAGAAAGGCTGGACCTGCAGTTTGTGGCAGAAGCCATGACGTTGAATCTCCATATTATCAACCACTAAATCCATGCATTGCAGGGATGAGAAGTCAGCGATGGATTCCCATTGAGTATCGTACTCCGTGGCCTTCTCGAGCAAGATTGAACTCAACTGAACTTGATCTATATGGTAAATATCAGATCTAGCTGATAGATTTTCTTTATTGTACCAACATTATTATGATGTCATCTTCTATATGGAAATGTTAAAATATTTTTCACTCAACAGGTTTACATCCAGAGGACTTAGCCGAGGATGCTGCAAATTGGAATTCAGTGATTCATAATTATTGGTCACTTCTGTCACCTCTGATATTCTCAGATCATCCAAAGAGACCTGGCGATGAGGAACCCTCCCCGCCTTTTAACATGCTCAGAAATGTTCTTGACATGAGTGCTCATTTTGGAGGTTTTAACGCTGCTTTGTTGGATGCTGGGAAATCTGCATGGGTGATGAACGTTGTGCCTACAAATGGCCCTAATTATCTTCCTCTGATTTTCGACAGGGGTTTTATTGGCGTTCAACATGACTGGTATTGCACTCTAAAGACACACTCTTGGTCTATTGCATCCTCAAACTTGTACATATCTGTTTTCATTTACACGAATGGAGGGAAAATTTTTAGTCAGTTTATGAGAAAAAGGGCGATAAATAATCTTTGTTTCGTGGTGGTAGTAACAATGAGTCGCTCTACGAAGGTGGTGGGAGTGAGGGAAAGAAAATTGCTAAAATTCAAATTAATTTAATTTATTTGGTATTATAATTACCGAAAGAAAATATTGCAAGAGATTTCAGAAAAGAAGCTGAAGATAGAATTTCAAGACAATTGTTGTGGTGAATTTTAGAAAAGAAAGGAGTGGCTAGTAATTATTTGCCTTACATCCAGAGCTAGTTCTTTTTTGTACCAGTAGCAACTGCTCATGCTCAAGTTAAAGATTCACAATGTATGCTATTTGTTGAAGATATTTTACTAAGTAATGAATTTTTAATTAAAAACTATTTTAAATTTGAATTTCGGGATGATATTTAGAAACTGAAGATTTTAAATAGATGACAAATTGCAAAGGAAATTATACAGCTGGTCTACTTGTGTCTGTCATCGGTTGTCGAACTTCATGTTAGGTTTCCATTTGAAGGTAGCTTTATGATGGACTAAAGCTGTTTGTTTTTGCCATTTTCCCCTTCAATAAGCTATACGGCTCAATCTAAAAAACTGACATCTAACTGCCGTACTCTGTGCAATTTTTTTGGGTGTTAATTCTTTATAGTTAGGGTTTCAAACTTTGACATTATAAGATCCCATATTCTTAATGAATTATCATAGTTCTTGTTCTCATTCAGTTCGTAACTGAAAGTTGCCAAGTATCCTGGTAAAATAATAGTTAATGTAGCTCTTCTAGTTATTTATCCATCATGAGCTTATCTAAGTCTTTTCGTTAGGTGTGAAGCCTTCCCAACATATCCAAGAACTTATGATATGGTGCATGCTGAAGGATTGCTATCACTTGAAGCTCGCCAAATGCATAGGTGTTCCACATTTGATATACTCTTAGAGATTGATCGCATTCTACGACCTGAGGTATGTTTTTTTTCTTTTTACCCTTTTTCGATGAAATTACTTTTCAAACATAGTTATTATTGGCATTAGCTGAAAATTTCCCATATAAGAATATTTTTGGTCTAAAATACCAATTTTTGGCATTTTATCAGGATATTGAAGTTGTTGATTAAGGTACACTAAAAGATAACAAATATTATGGCTTGTATTCCTCAACATTAACAATCTATCTGTTGTATCTTTCATGGGGATAAGATACCGAGTTTATTGGTTGTCACAGGGTTGCAAGTCCCTTAACGGAGAACTGAAAGAAATAATTTCTTCATAGAGTGACTAGCACTAAGTTACAACTTATAAACATGTGGTAGGCAGTAAATTTGGTAATCTCTGCCACTTGCTACTTTATATTTTCTCATCTTACTAGTTTTCAGTTGCTCAACACATGGTCCACATTTGTTTCTCATATTCAAGCATTGCTGTTTTACCAAAAGAATTTCTCAACATGAAGATACAGACCACTGTGTTTGCATCTTTGTTGATTCCATAGTTCTTCCTAATTGGTTAAGTTTTAGCACATCACATGGGGATGAAGTGAATCAATAAGTTGTTACTTTGTGTCCTTCCTTCTATGTGGACCCTTTAATTGTTACAATTCAGTTCAGCAGATCTTTTCATTGTCAACATGAGGTATCTGTTATTGATTGCAAATCTCTTCAAATGGGTTATTTGCATTTTTTTTGGCTAAAGAAAAGTTAATAGGTGAATATTTGGTATTGCACGCTAGAAGTTGTGGGCTAATTGAAAAGGATTATTAACTTAGGCAAGTTGATCATTTTATCTTGGGCTTGATCATTTGGGGTTACTGGTTAGTGGTTGTGCCTCATAAGGTTAATGGGTAAATTCTCTCATGTGGAGTGGGTTGCTACAGTTGGTATCTAAACGGACACACAAAGGTTGTCTATTCCTGGAACCATGGTTTCGTCTCTCAATCCATTTAAATGAGAACCAACCAATTCACCTTTTTATACTCAACCGCCAGTGATCCAACTTAAGCCATAACTTTCCCTTTTGAGGCTAAAGTAGGATGTCACATCTACTGCTGGTGGAGAGCACCTCCTTGTGCTGTATGGTTTAGTTGGATTTTCCTTTTTGAATACAAGTTATTTGTTAGCTTTTGCAAATTGATATAATTAAGTTCATTATCCAATATTTTTGAAAAGAAGATTTGATGTGTGCAACGTTTGCTACTGTTGGAAAACAATTATCCATTCGCCAATGTGCATTTTTTGTCATCGATTGCATTTCTATAACTGGATTGGATCACCCTTGTTTATTTTGAAGAAAATATGTGAACATTTACATTTTTTATTTCAGTGTAATTGAAATAATCACTTATAAGTCAGGAATAATCTCTTGGTGTTGCACAAGCAGCTTCTGTAATGATGATTATCTATTCTCATTGCATATTAAGTGCCTGGTTAGGTTATACAATGCATCTTGGTTTAGAACTTGCTCCGAGTTGCTGTAACTATTTGGTTGAATCGAACTAAATCCTATATTGATGCTGGAAAACAATGTAGGGCTGGGTGATAATTCGTGATACAACTCTTCTTGTTGAAACTGCAAGATCATTGACCACGCAACTGAGATGGGATGCTCGCTTGATGGAGCTCGATGGTAGCAGCGATGAGAAGCTCCTCGTCTGTCAGAAACCCTTCTTCAGGAAACAGCAGTAACTCATACAATTACAGCAGTTCTCCATAGGATAAATTATTTGTTATTATTCGTGATGGCGGTGTTCCATAAGTTCCGATGATGAAAAAAATCAAATCACAAGCAAAAAATTACAGCATTCTCAAAGATTTTGAAGAAGATATGCTCCTGTGGAGCCGCAAGGTTTGCACGGGTTATGTAATTACACAATAAATCTACATCTAAGAGCATACAAGCCATGATAGTTCACTGCATTCTGCTCGGCGTTGCGAAATTTATTCTGTTTTCGCTCATTATATACTTGTTTTTATTCACCTGCAAATGCTGTTTCTACTCTTATTATCTCATTTGTAAGACCAGTCATATAAATCATATTCAGCCCGAATTCTGCGAGGTTGCTTCTTGGAAGACAAAAGGGAGGAAAATAAAGTAACGCAATGTCGCAATTACTCAGTCAGTATTTCAATATTGATAGTGGCATTGGAATCTTTTGCTTGTTTTGCACATGCCATTTCTTTGGTCTGAGATTAACGGTTTGATCTGGAAGATCTGGAGATGTATTGGAACATAATATTTTTCTATTTAACAAATAATTCAATGCTACATTAAAGAAGGATAAAAAAAAAATTATAATTGCATTTTTTTTTCAATATTAGAGTAATTTTGACTATGCTAAAACTAATATTATTTTTAGTATGAATATAATAAAAAAATAAAGGATTTTTAAAAGAAATTTGTCTACAAAATATTATGGATTTGTTAGATTGATTATAATTGATTGTTTTTACAAGATTTTA